>JAHZNP010000317.1:0-76621 GCA_020615345.1 Triops cancriformis
AGGTAGACCGCGCAGTTTGAAAATTTTCGCACGTAATTATGTAAAAAATATTCGTATTACAAAATTATTATTGGCATGAGATATGCAAAGAATGTTTGTTTTGCGTAATTTTATTGATATAAATCAGGGACGAAAATTTTCTTCAGTTGTCTCAGAATTTCGACATCGAGAAGAAAGGCTAAATAAATTTAGGTGAACTGTAATTGTGCGGCAAACAAATTAGTCTTTACAATAAAGATTAGACTATAAAAAAAGACAGCAGCAAAATGTTTCGAGAGAAATAATAAATAATGTAGATATAAACAATATCTATGACACTAAGTGTTTTGGCTACGTAACCGAGCAATATTTTTGCAACAATACCAATGGCGTAACTTATGCAACAAGTCGTGTCATCTGTCTTTTTTTCCTACAAAATCGAACACTTTCAATTTTCGCGGTCTACCATCACTTCGACAGCGATTGGCGACTCTTCAGCACTTAATGAAAGTTAATCAGCCTCAGGAGGCTAGATTAGACCTCTGCGCAATCCCATGTAAAGTTTTTTTGCTCACCACTGTACCTAAATACAAGTTGAACTTCACGCGTGAAATGTGCAAATTGGGGCCAAGAAAAAAACATAGCACTGAAAGCTTGTGAACCTGAAGAAAGAAAAAGTATTTTTTAAATATAACTGCAATAGAAAAGCTATCAGAAGGGAAAAGAACGTCGTAAAAGTCACACGGCAGTTTGAATAACGGAACATCTGGGCAAAAGGTACGCAACAACCACGATTTCTCTTTAATCATACAAGATCGTCCCGCCAATTGCGTTACGAATAAAATCTACCTCGTTACAATCAACGTTCGGCTTACGATCGAACCGCAGCGCCTAATGGGTTAAGTAAAGTAACAACATCGTTCTCCTGGGTACGGACCTGGCTGCAGGCACCGCGTTCAAATGTTAAAGAACAATAGACACCACAAAACAACTTTGTTTTACAAAAAAGAGCAAACAATATAGTTTCCGAATATATGTTTCTTTTTCCCAGGTGCGAAATAATAAAGAAAGATATTTAGGAAATAAGAAATCTGAAATGCAAATTTTCACGCACGCGACTTCACGATTCTCAAGGGCGGGAAAAGGCCAAAACTTTGGAAATAAATATCTCCAGAACTGGTGTCTAGAAAAGATCGAAACAAGCTTCTTTATTTTTAGAAGAATGATTATTATAATAATCCACCTAAGTCTCTATACGCGTGTTCGGTGTCCTATGTCCATGAAATTAAAAATTTCACGCTTGTGACGTCACACTTCTCATGGCGGGAAAAGCCAAAACTTTGGAAATAAATATCTCCAGAACGGCAGGTCAGAAAAAATCGAACCAAAATTCCTTATTCTTAGATGAATGTGTATTGTAATAATCCATCAAAATCTCTATTTGCGTTTTTGGTGTCCATGGCCCTTTAAGCCCAAACTTGTCTGTGTAGGCCTACTGTATCTTCGTCGCTGTTGCCCGAGGAAGACGCTGGCAATCATCCAAATACGTGCCAAGCTAAACCAGCAAAACACTCTTCTACGCTGTTTGTGTGTGAATTCCCAGGTTAGGTTAATGCCATGCGCACCACGCGCTGCACACAACCCAGCCAATTGAGTCTCTTTCCAATCTCACAGGCAACAGTGCCGTGAGAAAGTGAAAGCAAACAAGTCAGAAACAAAGACTAGCAAAAATCATGTTGGTACGTAAAGCGTCCTTCGTGAAGTGGAATTCAGCGTTTCTGGTTACATTTGACTGCCGAGTAGCATCGCCGTATAGTACAGCAACGACACCGCAAATTAAATACGAAGACAAAGACTACGAGCTGCGTCATGCGAAACCGTTTGAACACGTGCCTGGAGCCAAAATCCTTCCCATTTTTGGCACCATGTGGCGCATTCTGCCTCCCTTCAACAGTAATACCACTACCGATCGTTTAACTTAACTATTTCTTAATAAAAAAATAGCACTGAAGTATATTACCTGGTGTCCTCAGAAAACTTTGACCTCAAGCGGCATTACGACCTTACTGTTAATCGGCATAGAAGATACGGTCCTATTTGGCGAGATGTCATTCCTTTGAAAGGAAACTTAGTTCACATTACTACCGCTGAAGATACCGAAAAGCTCTTCCGGTTAGACGGAAAGTACCCTGCACGGATGCCGTTCGAGTCCTTGAAAAAATACAGAGAGGATCGGATCGATCAGTTTAGCACTGCCGGGATCCTAGCAACGTAATATTTTAACAAAAAACGTTATAAATAAATAGAATGACCAATTATACAATGCCTCCATTTTGGCGAACAAAACCATGTTAGATCTCGACTATATTTTCAACACGTGTGTCAGCATTTGTCCTTTATCCTCAATGATATTGGGGCGAAAACGCATCGATGTTGAAAATAACGAAGTTCATTTGGAAAATGGCAGCATTGGTTAACAGATTCATAGGACGTATCTTAGTACATAGTTCCCCCGGTAGGGGAGAGCCGCCTTTGTTAGAACCATTGTTATTGTTTGATGTTTACATTTGTGGTTCACGTGGTGTTAAATTGGCTGAATTTCCTCTCCGTTTTCGACCGACAAAGTTTAACACAACATTGTATCTCTCCTGTGTATAGTTAGCCACGGCTTACTAAAAAAGTATGAAAATAAGAACGACGGTCGTTACTGTTGACAGGGCTTAGTGTAAACATTGGTTCGAACAATGGCGGCTCTGTCCTACCGGGGGAACTACGTACTAAGATTGGCATATTCCCTATTCAATGAGCACGTACTAAGCCATACCTTCCACAGTAATGGAGAAGAATGGTGGAGAGTACGATCCAAAGCCCAGCAGCCTATGCTGAAACCGCAAAATACTTTGTTGTACCTGTCGAGTATGGCGGAAGTGGCTGAACAGATGGTTGCAAGAATTCGAAAAATCCGAAATGAGAACAACGAAGTTCCAGACGACTTCATCACGGAAATGTATAAATGGTCTTTAGAGTGTAAGTCAATCAACGAAATCGGACCGGTTCTATTGTTCATTTTTCCAAGCCGTTAGTTTGGTCGCACTGGATACAAGACTCGGTTGCTTGGAGGACAACGCAGCAGAAGATTCCGAACCCCGCAAAATGATCGAGTCCGTCATACAAGCCATCGATTGTTTATTCAAGCTGGAAATTAGTCTACAGCTGTACCGTATCTTTCCCGTAACTAAAGATTGGCAGAGACTGGTCAAAGCTCAAAACTACTTTACTGAGTAAGCCGTGATGAATATTGATTTAAAAAAAGACGAAATGATTTGATGTATGGTACATATGCAGCACTTCGTTAAAATATATCAACCAAGCTATGGAAAGAATTCGATCCAAGACTGATGCGGACTTTGACGGTCAACCAACTATGCTGGAAGCCATGTTACTACGTGGCATGGATGTCAAGGAAGCTGTAACTATGACCATCGACATGCTTATGGCCGGCATTGACACCGTAATTAATTTTACTTGTACTTTTTTTCATGCTCTTAAATTTTACCTAAACTGTCTTTATAGACTTCAAACTCGACCAGTTTTCTGTTCTATTTGCTCGCCCGTAATCCTGATAAACAAGAACTGCTGCGCAAGGAGATTTATCGCATTTTACCGTCCAAAGACACGCCCATCACTGCAGCCTACCTCAATGAGTTGCATTATCTGAAAGCATGTGCCAAGGAGAGTTTAAGGTAAACTAGAATCCAAGCTACGTTAGTTAACGATTTCTTGGGCTTAGACTTATGCCTGCCATTGCCGGTACTTCGCGAATTCTGAACCAAGACACAGTACTGTCCGGCTATTTCATCCCCAAAGGAGTGAGTGCATCTAATGAACTCTTTTTTTTACCTTATTCTATTTTTGTCTTTGACAGACAATGGTGATCACACACCAACAATTAATGTCACGCATGGAGAAGTACTATCCAAACCCTGACGCCTTCATTCCAGAACGGTGGATCAAAGGAAATCCTCTAGAAAACCAGGCGTCTCCGTACACGTCCTTACCGTTTGGGTTTGGGACTCGTGCTTGCATCGGCCGTCGTTTAGCTGAACAGGAAACCTACTTACTGACTATTAAAGTTTTGCAAAATTTTCGCATAGAATTTCATCACCCTGATCTTGGCATGGAGCACCGTATATTAAATGTACCTGACCAGCCTTTGCGCTTCACTTTTGTGGATAACTAATATACCCATTACAAGTTTTACTGATGCCATAATAATAGAGATGTTACTTTCATAATTAACAATCGGTTTGATTTGTCGAACTTTTCAGGTTTTCCCTAGTGTACAATAATGAGCCAAAAAACTGTACTTGCCAATTCACAGAGCACTAATTAAGCCTCTCGAGGCTGCTTTACTTTCACTAAAGGGCAATGGACACCTAAAATGCATTTTGAGGTTTTGATGGATTCGTATAATACACAGTATTCTAAGAACAGAGAATTTTGTTTCAGATTTTTCTGACCAACCGTTTCAGAGTTATTGCTTTGCAAAGTTTTGACCTTTTCCCGCCATGAGAAGCGTGACGTCACGGAAGCCAAAATTTGAATTCCATGGATAATGGATACCAAAGACGCATATAGAGATTTTGATGGATTATTATACTACACATTATTCTAAGCGTGGAGAATTTTGTTTCGATTTGTTCTGACCAGCCGTTCTGGAGACATTTATTTTCAAAGTTTAGGCCTTTTCCCGCCCATGAGAAGTGTGACGTCACGGAAGCCAAAATTTGAATGTCAGATTTCGTATTTCCTAAATATCTTCGTTATTATTTCGCACCTGAGAGAAAGACATCCGGAAACTAGATTTCTTGCTCTTTTTTTAAGACAAATTTGTTTTTTGGTGTCCATTGCCTTTTAAAGGGTGAAGGGGCTTGAAACTACAACCAATCCATACAAAAAGGCAGATCGCGAAGTTTGAAACAAAATGTTATTTAAATAGTGTACAAACAATACAGTGAAAGATGTAGAAGTATTGATGGTCACAGTTCTTTCATCCTGTTCAGGCTGCACCATATTTTAACTGTTGTTTGGCTCACGTTTCTTGTAATTCTTGTAAAGATAGACGTCGCAATTCTTGTAAAGATAGACGGGGCATTTTAATTCGACAGTTAAGCCTTTTTGCTATTTACTGCGTTGAAGTGGCCTTTGTCAAATATAGTTGCTTTCCTTAATGAATATGGTCTATTCTTCCAACCAATTCAGATGTGTCAGTCAGAACTTTTGCTCGAAAGGCGAAATTCGCTTTCAAAATTCGCGGTCGACCATTCACTTCGTAACCGATTGGTAAGCCCTTTCGCCACTTAATGAATGTAAATTAGCCACGAGAGCCTTACTTAGACCTTTATGTTTCGGCAAGTACTTTTTTTTTGCTCACTACTGTACAGAATTTCATAAGAGCTCTTTTGCATTCCAAAGGTCCTTTCGCTGGTGATAATGACAAATGCGTTTTAAAAAGCATTCTTCACCTTGTTTGTTTTCTTGAAGTTCATGGGAAGAGTTTCTCAGGGGACGGACCCCTCAGGCCCTAGAACAGGACTTCACCAATGGCGTCGCAAAGAGATAATTAACGCTAGGATGGTTCCTTCGAGACCTTTTGACCTTGATTTCCAATCCTTTCTCCACTGCACAGGCCGTACACCCAAAACAAAAACAATGTAAAGGTCCGAAGGCTTGTAAGCTTACGAATCAAACCGACAAGTCTTGGAAGAGAATACAGTCATTTGAATACAATCTGTCTCACTTCTGTAATTGGCACTTTCATTATTTTAATTTGCTTCTTCAGTAGAAAATGATGCACTCTAGTGTAAAATCGACAGTTTTGGCAAAATGCGGTGAAACCAAATTTCGCACTTGTTTACGGGGATCTGCTTCTGCGTCCGCAAGTCGACTGTCAATAGAAGTCAACGAACCCCAACGTGTCAAAAGCTTAAAAGAAATGCCTGGTCCAAAATGCTTGCCGATCTTGGGAACAGCTTGGCAATTCCTTCCACATTTCAACAGTAAACCTAATTTTCACACTCCGTATCGCAGATTATTAAGTTTCTAAATTT
The DNA here is from genome assembly GCA_020615345.1 of Triops cancriformis. Taxonomy (NCBI): domain Eukaryota; kingdom Metazoa; phylum Arthropoda; class Branchiopoda; order Notostraca; family Triopsidae; genus Triops; species Triops cancriformis. The sequence continues at coordinate 6,090 of JAHZNP010000317.1, forward strand.
CTGTAGAGAATTATAATTTGGCGCAGTTGCATCACGTGGCTATGAGACAATATCTGGAATACGGTCCCATTTGGAAGGAAGTGTTTCCAGGCCACGGTACTACGGTGAACATTATGAACGCTGAAGATGTCCAGAAAGTAGTTTCTGTGGACGGCAAATATCCTGAGCGTTTCAATACCGATTCGATGACCAAGTATCGACAAGACCGAATCAAGACGTACGAAACGATCGGTATAGGTTTCGGGTAAGCCACTTTTCATTTTCAACTCATAGTTTTTTTTACTAAATGCAACTATTTCGCCCTAATTTTTAATTTATGTAGAAAAGACGAAGATTGGTGGCGAGTACGATCAAAATCCCAACAACCTATGTTACGGCCCCAAAACTTGGCTCTGTACATATCAGCTATGGCCCAAGTCACTCGGGATTTCGTGGACAAGTAGGCTTTCAAAAACTCAGAGATTCTGTTTCGCGTCTATAAATTGTCAAATATCCCAAGGATACGACTTTTACGAGATGAAGAGAATGAAGTACCTAGCAATTTCGTAAACGAGCTTTACAAATGGTCCTTTGAATGTAAGCCTTACACTTAGTGATTCTTTTCATGATTTTCATTTTTCTTTTTATGTTACAATTTAATTTTCTTCTATTTTCTTTTAATCTTACTATTTTATATTAGTTAATTATTAATCTCGTCATTTTTTTTCATAAATAGCAATTAGTCTGGTGGTTTTGGATACGCGACTCGGATGTTTAGAATCGAATTTACCGCCCCATTCTGAGCCAAGCAGGATGATTCGTGCCGCCAATGATATGTTCGAATGTTTCCATACATTAGACTTCGGTATTCCATTTTGGAAGTTGTTTCCTACCAAAACGTGGCGCAAGCTGACTACGGCTCAAGACTACTTTACCGAGTGAGTTGACGAAGGCCCTGGGCATTTCAATAGAATTAAATCATCCTTTATTTTCTTTTATGCAGAACTGCTTCAAAGTATATTACGCGTGCACTGGAGAAGAGCAACAAAAAATCTCGCTCGGGTACCGACACTCAGCTAACCATTCTCGAAACTTTACTGCAACGAGGATTGTCGCCCAGGGAGGTGGTGACGGTGGTGATTGACATGCTACTAGCTGGAATTGAAACAGTAACGGAAACACTAGAACGTTGTCCTTAAATTCGACTTTTTTTTCTTTAGACTTCCAATACTGCAGGGTTCTTTTTCTATTTGCTGGCAAGGAATCCTGAGAAACAAGAGCTTTTGAGGCAAGAAATTAATCGCGTCTTACCCTCCCAAGCCACTCCCATTGAAGCCACCCACCTCAACGAGCTTCGCTACCTCAAAGCTTGTCTGAAAGAGACATTGAGAATATTTCCCGCCAATTTGGGCATCAACCGGATCGTAAAAGAAGACGTCGTGCTTTCTGGTTACTTAGTACCCAAAGGAGTAAGGCCAAATTAATAAGAGGCGTTTCGTATACGTGTACAAATAGGGAAATGAGAATATTTTTTTATAGACACGGGCTTTGTGTATGAACCAAGTGGCGTCGCGTTTAGATAAGTATTTCCCTCAACCGGATGCTTTTCTACCCGAACGCTGGATCAAAGGAAACGAGCTAGAACGGCACGATTCTTTGTACGCTAGTTTGCCGTTTGGTTTTGGAATCCGGTCCTGCATCGGCCGGCGAATTGCTGAGCAAGAAATTTACCTGCTGACGATCAAAATTCTGCAAAATTTCCGCATTGAATATCACCACTCGGATATAGACACCATCATCCAGCTAGCGAATGTACCGGACCAGCCTCTGCGTTTTAAGTTTCTCGACCTCAATTAATCTTCCTTCACTTTCTTCGAAACACGAGACTTGACTACATGGACACGTTTGTTATTTTCTGAATTATTCTGGAAATTCTTGGTGGCTCTATACTATTACGGTGTGTCAGTAAAAAGAGGCTTTTTTTGTATAAGTTGCGGAAAATGATTTCATCGTTTTAATGACATAGATCCTAACAAGCTAGTGTACCTAATCTGTAATTTACTTAGACCGACATCAATACTGAACCAGAGAGATATATTTCCGACGCTGGATATTCGCGACGCTGTCCACTAGAACCGATGGACAAAACTGCAAAAACGCTGTAGAAGAGGATCGGACAGTGTGGACACTTTTCTGTCGTTTATTTTTCACTTCACGTGGAGACAAAACTGTAGCCTAAAACTATACTCATCAGATGGCCTATTGTCCTGGCTGTGAAATGAGGTATTATACGCTTGAAGAACACTCAAAATAAGACCAAACAACCATGAAAACTGGAGGCACCTCCGACTCTCCAAAACGAGATACCGGCGATGCAATTTGGACTTGGGTGTAGTGCGATTTGATCGTGTGTTTTGCCGTAAGAAAACTAGTCGATTGCACTTTTTTTAAAAAATACATATTAAACTTAAAATACCTAAACGAAAACTTACAGTTATACTCCCTCTTGATATAGGAATCATCCTGGCTCCAATTAGTGCAAGGAAACGCACGATTTGTCAAAATGATTACTGACAACAAAAAAAGGCAACGTTTTAGGAGCGCGGCTTAACTCGAGCTGTCAGCTGTGCGTGTGCGCAGCGTTGCCAACGGCGTGTTTTTCAGTAGTAAAAATGGCTCTGTCCCAAGCGTACTAAATCATCACTTTGGAGTGTAAATTCTCGTACAAAATCAGGACATCGATTTTAAAACAAATCTTTGGAGGGCTTATTCTTTAACTTATCAGCTACATAAAAATAATATTTACTTTAGTTTTAGATACATATTATGGGTGGTACAACGAAATGAACAGGCCCCCTTTCTTACAAAAAGTGCCTAAAATTTAGTTTTTAATTATTTTTTCAAAAACGGTTCAACATTTTTCGGCAAAAATTTTCCCATGTGAGCTTCGTCATATTCACTAAGTGTGCAATTTTTTTCAGAACCAAAACTTTTGTTCATTAGTAATGATTTTTGTACGGATTGTCCTACGTGTGAACTGTCCCATCCCTCCTCTACCCTTTTTGGAAGCTACGCAGTCCAAAATGGCTATTACAGTATCATCACTGCCTATTTTCATTTGTGTAACCTATCTGTACGATAAAACTTAACTTTTTAGAACTGCAGACGTCGAAAGACGAAAAACTGACGAATAGTTCCTCATGTATCATTTATAAAACAGACGAGGGTGACCAGTTCTTCTCTTTTCCGCTGTGGAGACATGGATCAACCTGCTTCGTTCCCTTCAAAGTTATGACTCTTGGTTGTCGCAAATTGTAGAGACCTCCGTTTTGTCACAGTTCTATACTCCGAACAGACACTTCTTTAAGATAGCCTATCGGTCGTCGCAGAATTCGGAAACATTTCGCGTAGCTAATTTTTCCTTCATCGTTTTGCTGGCGTTTGCAACTTCCAATATTTCTCCGTGACTTTCTTTTTGCTCTTACTTAATATCTATTTTGCACTTTTAATTTTGTCTATTAAAGTTGATTTGGGAATTTCACATCTTTCACTGTTTCACCCATTGGCATTTTTTTTAAACGACGTCCATCACTGCTACAAGAAAGCATTCCTTTAAAATTACTCATTCATTCAAAAGTTGTCGGAATTATCAATATAAGGAACAATAATTCCAAACGGGGTTCTTCGATGATGGCTATTGTATAAAACGGGGTAATAATGGATTTAATGTTTCGTTAAGAGAATTGAGCTTGGCTTAATCGTTGTTTAGAAGCAAACAATGCTACTTTACTCTATAGAATTTTAATGAAGAACATTATTACAGTATGCCGCTGGACAAGTCGATTGTCCGAACAAGCCCCACTCTTCCTTAACCACACATGAAAAATAATTGTGTTTCCTTTTTCTATTATTCTTGGGACTCAGCTTAACCTCATGCTTCACTCAGTTTATTTACCGAGTTTATTTACTCAGTTTGTTTACCGAGGCTGTTGCGTAGAATTCCTGAAGAGAGAATTCGTGTTAGGCATCATGTACTGAATTTCACAAGAGCTCATTTGCATTCCAAAGGTCCTTTCGCTGGTGATAATGACAAATGCGTTTTAAAAAGCATTCTTTCACCTTGGTTGTTCCCTTAAAGGTCACAGGAAAAGTCTCAGGGCACGAACCCCTCAGGCACCGCAGCAGGACTTAGCCATTGGCGTCGCAAAGAGCTTATTAACGCTAGGATGGTTCCTTCGAGACCATTCCATCTAAATTTCAAATCGTTCCCCACTGCACAGGCCGCCCCCGCACTCCCAAAGCAACAAACCCGTAAAAGTCCGAAGTGCTTGTAAGCTTACGGTTCAAATAGACAAATCTTGAGACAGAAGACGGTCACTTTCAAACAATTTGTACCACTCCTGTAATTAGCAGCTTCTGTCTTTTCATATTCTTCTTCAGTCGAAAATGAGGTACCTTAATGTAAAAACGACAGTTGCGACAAGATCAGGTGGTCCCAAATTTCGCACTTGTTTACGGGGATCAGCTTCTGTGTCCACAAGTCGCCTGTCAATAGAAGTCAACGAACCTCGACGTGTCAAAAGCTTACAAGAGATGCCTGGTCCAAGATGCTTGCCGATCTTGGGAACAGCGTGGCAATTCCTTCCACCCTTCAACAGTAAACCTGATTTTGGAACTCGCTATCCCGGATTATTGAGTTTCTAAATTTCTGTAGAGAATTATAATTTGGCGCAGTTGCATCACGTGGCTATGAGACAATATCTGGAATACGGTCCCATTTGGAAGGAAGTGTTTCCAGGCCACGGTACTACGGTGAACATTATGAACGCCGAAGATGTCCAGAAAGTACTTTCCGTGGACGGTAAATATCCTGAGCGTTTCAATACCGCTTCGATGACGAAGTATCGACAAGACCGAATCACGACGTACGAAACGATCGGTATAGTTTTCGGGTAAGCCACTTTTCATATTCAAGTCGTAGTTTTCGACTAAGTATTGCAATACAAGTGTTTTCGCCCAAATCTTTGATTTCTGTAGCAAAGACGAAGATTGGGGGCGAGTACGATCGAAATCCCAACAACCTATGCTACGGCCCCAGAGCATTGCTCAGTACATACCCACTATGACCCAAGTCACTCGGGATTTCGTGGACAAGTAGGCTTTCAAAAAACTCAAGAGATTTTGCTTCAGGCCTATAAACTGTCGGATGTTTCCAGGATACGCCTTATCCGGGATGAAGAGAATGAAGTACCCGACAATTTCGCAAACGAGCTTTACAAATGGTCCTTTGGATGTAAGCCTTACACTTAATGGTTCTTTACATGATTTAGTTACTTTATTTTCTGCCACGAATTGTAAAAGAAATAATTTGCTACAATTCCACCATCTCGGATTTTCGTTTCCATTTTTCGTTACAATTTACTTCTCTTCAACTTTCTTTAAGTTTTCTTATTGTTCTACTTTCACCTATTTTTTGCATATTTCTTTCTATTTTTTCCTACATAGCAATCAGTCTGGTGGTTTTGGATACGCGACTCGGATGTTTAGAATCGAATTTAAGCCCCGATTCCGAGCAAAGCAAGATGATTCGAGCCGCCAATGACATGTTCGAATGTTTCCATACATTAGACTTCGGTATTCCATTTTGGAAGTTGTTTCCTACCAAAACGTGGCGCAAGTTGACTACGGCTCAAGACTACTTTACCGAGTGAGTTGACGAAGGCCCTGGGCATTTCAATCGAATGACTTCATACTTTATTTTTTTTTATTCAGAACTGCTTCAAAGTATATTACGCGTGCACTGGAGAAGAGCAACAAAAAATCTCGCTCGGGTACCGACACTCAGCTAACCATTCTCGAAACTTTACTGCAACGAGGATTGTCGCCCAGGGAGGTGGTGACGGTGTCTATTGACATGCTAATAGCTGGAATTGAAACAGTATCGGAAAGACTCGTATTCTTATCACATTTCTCTTAAACTGTATACTTCATTTAGACTTCCAGTACTGCAGGGTTCTTTTTCTATTTGCTGGCAAGGAATCCTGAGAAACAAGAGCTTTTGAGGCAAGAAATAAGTCGCGTCTTACCCTCCCAAGCCACTCCCATTGAAGCCACCCACCTCAACGAGCTTCGCTACCTCAAAGCTTGTCTGAAAGAGACATTGAGAATATTTCCCGCCAATTTGGGCATCAACCGGATCGTAAAAGAAGACGTCGTACTTTCTGGTTACTTAGTACCCAAAGGAGTAAGGCAAAATTAATTAGAGGCGTTACGCATACGTGTAAAAGTAGGAAAACTATTTATGTTTTCTTTTTCTTGAATAGACACGGGCACTGTGTATGAACCAAGTGGCGTCGCGTTTAGATAAGTATTTCCCTCAACCGAATGCTTTTCTACCCGAACGCTGGATCAAAGGAAACGAGCTAGAACGGCACGATTCTTTGTACGCTAGTTTGCCGTTTGGTTTCGGAATTCGAGCTTGCGTCGGCCGACGAATTGCTGAGCAAGAAATTTACCTGCTGATCACCAAAGTTCTGCAAAATTTCCGCATTGAATATCACCACGCGGATATAGACACCATCACCCAGCCAGCGAGTGTTCCGGACAAGCCTCTACGCTTTAAGTTTATCGACCTCAATTAATCTTTACTGACTTTTCCCGGTACCAGGAGACTCGACTACATGAACCCGCATGTTCTGAATTAATTTGGAAATTCTTGGTGGCGCTATACCATTACGGCGTCAGTAAAAAACAGACTTTTTTAAGTTGCACGAAAGGATTTAATCGTTTAACAATATAGATCCTAACATTCTAGTTTATCTAATCTGTAATTTACTTAAACCGATTTCAATACTGAACCAGAGATAAGGGAGCAGTTGATCGCTAGCTGCGAGACATTCAGGACACTTGCGACGCTGTCCATCAGAACCGATGCGCAACTCTGCGAAATCGCTGTAGCTTATACTTTTTGGAAGATCTAGAGTCCAAAATATCTATTACAGTATCACCACTGCACACTTTCCTCTGTGTAACATACTAAATGGTAACAGAAACTTATCCAAGTTCCAAATTTCGTCTTTGATAAGATACGAAAATTGTACCATATCTTCAGTGGCGTGTAATCAAAGGAGTTAATGTATGCTTATACTGTTTTCGCAACGAATGTCGTGAACAGTGTGTGATCCAACCTAGCCACGATGCCATACTTGCGGATAGAGACCAATATCAGCCGTGACAAAATTCCTGTGGAGTTTTTGCATGACACATGCGAACTGATGGCAAAAATGATGGGAAAACCAGTTGAAGTACGTAACAAAGGGTGATTTACATTAAGACCTACGTGAGCCAGAGGAACACGCCTTACAGTACTGTTTCCTGTATCAACCATTTTGGGCTAACATTTACAAAAATGATCTTTCCTCAGTTTTCCTTTATGAAGTTGGAACTGTTTAGAATATAAGTACCAACGGCTCGTATTTAATACCTTTAATAGTAATACAACTAATCTCAAGCCCAGCTTCTCACATTTTTTAATATAACTCGGTCCTATACTGCATAGCATTTAAGGCCCCGGTATACACAAACCTCTAATGGACGAATAACACGGAAAACTCTAAAAAAGGCTTCTGCGTAGTGCTTTAGTATATTTCAAATCAATGCTTGCAGTAAAGTTGTCTTAATTGATATCTAGTGCCTATGTTTGAGATCTTTTGAATATATGTTTTTAGTACATTTAAAAACTGTAGGTGAATTTTTGCAAATTTTGAAATACTTGAAAAAATAAAATCTGGGTAACAGGAGCACTAGATATCTTCTCCCAACATTTTTTTTGTGTGAAAATACGATTCAAATCGAACGAGTAGTTTTTACGAAATCATTACTTAAAATTTGGTAATTCTAGTAATGCTATCGTAAAAACTATTCGTCCGATTTGAATCTTATTTTTACCAAAAAAATGTAGAAAGAGGTTATCTTGTGCTCTTGTTAGCCAAAGTTTATTTTTTTTATATTTCAAAATTTGCAACAATTCACCTATAGTTTTTAAATTTAATAAAAACATATATTCAAAAGATCTCAAACACAGGCACTAGATATCAATTAATAGAACTTTACTGCAAGCGTTGATTTGAGATATATTAAAGCACTACGCAGAAGTCTTTTTTAGAGCTCCCCTTGTTATTCGTCCATTAGAGGTTTGTGTATACCGGAGCCTTAATTACTCTGCTCATAGCAAATTCGACAAATAATTAAAAGAATGTTCTATAGCACTGCTCGGTAAATATAATTCCGGACCAGATGATGATGTTTGGCGGAAATGATAAACCAGGTGCGTGGGCGTATCTTGCGTGTATCGGTCACTTGGGCGTGGAAGAGAACAAGGCGTATACCACAGCATTAGCTCAGCATATTGAAGCCACGCTTGGCATTCCTCCGAACCGGTACTGAATTGCATTAATGGGTAAGTTACTTTATGTTTATACTCCCACTAGGTGGAGCGTTATATTCGAAGATGTGCCCGGAGCTTGGCTGGGACACAATGGCATGACTTTTCACACCAGTGACTAAGCCAAGAGTACCGTAGTCCGTGAATAAATCAAATTAAATAGAACTTGACCGTTCAACAATGCCTTCTCGTCGAGTACTAGAGAGCAACTCTATTCCTAGACCGCAAAAAAATACTTCCAATCATCCCAATAACACAAATAGAACACTCTTGACAAAAAGAAACCTCGAAAAGGATGAAAAAAAAACACACACGCCCCCTTTCTTCTCTAACCCCAGTCTAAGGCGCACGGCGATTCCTCGATCTAACGCCCCATAATTGAAATTAAACGGGACAAAACCGGGTGTCCTTACATAGCAACGAACAGAATCTTTAAAGAGCAATAGACACCTAAAAACAACTTTGTCTTATAAAAAAGAGCAAAAAATCTAGTTTCCGAATTTATGTTTATTTTTCCCATGTACGAAATAATAACGAAGATATTTAGGAAATAAGAAATCTTCCTTACTTCATCTTTTGACTAACTTCATTACGTTAGAACAAAATTTTTTACTGTTTACTGTACGAACTAGAATGTGATCTATTTTTGACGACGTACCACCTTACTTCGGAAGCGACGGAACTACATTTCCTATCAGTGCTTAACATTTTTCTCTTGTAATGGTGTTTTAATACACTTTATCCAACAACACCTTATTGTTCTCTTACTGGTACATTTTGCGTATAAAACTTCACCAAAATTAATAAAAGTAATGTAAGGCCCTGAAGGTTTTCTTTCCCTTTTGTGCGAGCAGCGTGCTCTTTATATTTCATTAATTCCACACGGCAACCTGTTTTCCGCATATGTAAGCTGTTTGCCTGTTGGCATTTAGTCAGCTTTGGGCAAGGGATCGAGGGTCTTTTCCAGTTCAGCTCTACAGTACTGCTATGAAAACCAATGTAGTGCAAGTAGTAAGCTAAGTAGTTATATTATCCGTTACAAACTTTCTATTTAGTGAACAGACAGTTGACAAATTGTGAATTTTTTACTATCGTTATGATGCGTGCCGTACCTAAACTTACAACATGCGCTCGCTTCCAATCAACGGTTGTTGGCGATGTAAACAACAATCTTAAAAACGCCAAGCCTTTCAAGGCCATTCCAGGTCCTCTTGTTTTGCCCCTCTTGGGAACAGCGTGGCAGATGTTCCCGCCTTTCAACAGTAAGCCCCTTGCATATCTATAATGTCCCGGAATTAAACCATTACACCACAAACACACCACAGAAAACTTTGATCTGACACGCAGCCATCGAGTTCACGCAGCTCGCTACAAGGAATACGGTCCAATTTGGAAAGACGTCGTTCCGGGCAAAGGAACCATTGTTTATTTGGCGGATGTGAACGATGTCGAGAAGTTGTTTCGCCTAGACGGAAAAATGCCCGATCGGCTACCTTTTCAAACTGTGGTCAAATACCGGAAAGACCGTCCTGAACTTTTCCCTAATTTCGGCCTCCTTGCAGAGTAAAATCATTTATTTGTTTTATGATCATTATATTTGACTTTGCTACGATATTGCTTTCTACGGTAAAACATCTTTGGCTCCTTCTTCCCTTACTACCATCACATGTAGTGCAGGTAACGAGCAATAATATCTGTACTTGCCAAATCACAGGTCTAATTAAGCCTCTCGAGGCTGATTTACTTTCCTTAAGGGGCGAAAGGGCTTTACCAATCGTTTACGAAGTGAAAGGCCGACCGCGAATTTTGAAAGCGAATATCGCCTTTTGAGCAAAAGTTCTGACTGACACATCTGAATTGATTGGAAGAATAGACAATATTCATTAAGGAAAGCAACTAAATTTTACAAAGGTCACTTCAACGCAGTAAATAGCAAAAAGGCTTAAGGCTCCGGTATACACAAACCTCTTATGGACGAATAACACGGGGAGCTCTAAAAAAAGGCTTCTGCGTAGTGCTTAAGTATATTTCAAATCAATGCTTGCAGTAAAGTTGCCTTAATTGATATCTAGTGCTTAGTTTGAGATCTTTAGAAAATAAGTTTTTAATAAATTTAAAAACTGTAGGTGAATTTTTGCAAATTTTGAAATATAAAAATAAAATAAAATTTGGCTGACAAGAGCACACGATATCTTCTTTCTACATTTTTTGCTAAAAATACGATTCACATCGGACGAGTAGTTTTTACGATATCATTACTAGAATTGCCAAATTTTAAGTCATGATTTCGTAAAAACTACTTGTCCGATTTGAATCGTATTTTCACAAAAAAATGTTGGGAGAAGATATCTAGTGCTCCTGTTATTCAGATTTTATTTTTTCAAGTATTTAAAAATTTGCACAAATTCACCTAGTTTTTAAATTTAATAAAAACATATTTTCAAAAGATCTCAAACATAGGCACTAGACATCAATTAAGGCAACTTTACTGCAAGCATTGATTTGAAATATACTAAAGCATTACACGGAAGCCTTTTTTAGAGCTCCCCGTGTTACTCGTCCATAAGAGGTTTGTGTATACCGGGGCCTTAACTGTCGAACTAAAATGCCCGGTCTATCTTTACAAGAATTACAAGAAATGTGAGCCAAACAACAGTTAAAATATGGTGCAGCCTGAACAGGATAAAAGAACTGTGACCATCAATACTTCTACATCTTTCACTGTATTGTTTATACACTATTTAAATAACATTTGGTTTCAAACTTCGCGGTCTACCTTTTTGTATGGACAGGGGTTGGTTGAAGCTTCAAGCCCTTTCACCCTTTAATGAAAGTAAATCAGTCTCGAGAGGCTTAATTAGACCTCTGTGAATTGGCAAATATAGTTTTTTTTGCTCATTGTACTAAAATTGGATGTTTTTTAGCACGGCATTCGTATTGTATTTTATTTATTTACAAGAGCTGTCGCGATTTACCTAATTTTCTTCCACGTTTCCGCTACTAGAAACGGTGAAGTATGGTGGCGGCTACGTTCAAAAGCTCAACCGCCAATGTTGAAGCCCCAGAATACTTTGCTTTACTTGCCGAGTATGGCGGAAATTGCGAAGCAATTGGCCGACAAGTACTAGCAATAAATAAAATAAACTGAGGAAAAATACCTCCCTATCTATTTCAGAATTCGTATCATACGGGACAGTAAAAATCAAGTACCTGATGATTTTCTTACGGAGATTAATAAGTGGGCACTTGAATGTGAGTGTTTTTTTCCCCACCAGTCCGTCAATTTTAGTCTTTTTTTCTGAAGCTGTGGCGTTGGTGGCGCTGGATACCGAACTAGGTTGTCTTTCGCCAAATTTGGCGCCAGATTCCGAACCTCACAAAATGATAGAAGCTACTCACGTTATTATGCGCACGATGCATAAGCTAGAGCGAGGCATGCCTCCCATTTACTGGAAAAATTTCCCAACTCGCACTTACAAGGAGTTGGAAAGCGCACTGGATTGCTTCGTGCAGTATGGGGCAATAAATAGCGAAAGAATTTTCCTAATACTCGCGTTTTTCAACACAGGATTGCAGTCAAATATATCAGACAGGCATTGGAGAAGATGAAGACGCAGAATGGGGACGATGAAGACAAACCACTTACCATTCTGCAGCACATGCTAAAAACCGATTTAACTGTTCAAGAATCCGTAGCTATGACAATAGATGCACTCGTTGCTGGTATTGACACGGTAACGCTTTTCATGATTATCAATAACCAACTGTCCCCACGTCGTCCTTCCGTTTGATCTGTTGAAAGTATATAGAAAAGAAAAGCAAGTTAGTGAAATATTTTGCTTACAAATGAAAACACAACTTTATTGGCTGAACTGTGGTCAAGCTGTTAAATCATTCTGTCCTAGACTGATACTTTTATGTTAAGTTGTTGGGACTTTTCTTTAGTGCCAACGGTTTGATTTTTATTTCAAACCTACCTTAACGTAACGGAAAGGTTAAGAAAAGGTTAAGTTAGCTTATAAGAATACCCTCGAGCCAGTTGGCAATAACTTCGAAAACAGTCGGTCCTCTAGAAGAAAAATGCCTAATTTTTCCTAGATCATTTCATTGTTTACGATCTCCAAGATGTTTTCCCCATTTATCCTTTTAGCAAACTTCTTCTTATGTGTGATCTTTACTGATATCTAACCCGATCAGATGAGCTTGCCGTTGATTTACATCCGGTAGTTGGTCTGTCAACCAAGGTTAAATGCCCAGTACGAACACGGTCCATGTGTCGGAAAACTTTTCAAATACGGCAGTCTTTTTTTTTGTCAAACCGGTAGCAGATATCTTGCACACTACAGAATGCTAACAATCTTAATATTCATTAACAAGTAATCGATAAAATATTGTACTTTCATACAGACGTCCAACTCGTCGGCATTTGTATTGTACCACTTGGCAACAAACCCTGAGAAACAAGCTAAGCTGCAGCGGGAAATTGACCAGCTCTTACCATCGAAAGATGCAACTGTCACATCTTCAGTGATTAATGAGATGCATTATTTGAAAGCCTGCATCAAAGAAAGTCTCAGGTATACATTGGATCTTTGCACACGAGCAAGAGAGACATGACTCAAGAGGTAGCACAACACTAGGCAAAGAGAAATATCAGATTAGGCTATCTGTCAATACGCGTCGCCACAATCGTTCTTTTGTCGTATCCTCGGATACGTTAAACTCGAAAGTCCCTATTGATCAGTGTTCCGGATCTTTTCTGTGGGCCGATCTTCGATCACTATCGATCATTAGTCAACTTCAGTCGATCCGATCCGATCACATTCTTCAAAACTTGAAAATAAATAGATCCGATCAGATCCAACCAGTTTGGGTCAAATATTCGATCAGATCAGATCAAAGATCAGATCATTTTGTTAAATAACAAAATTTTAAAATGATTAAAGAGCTCAAAGTTTTAAGTTATGCCCACTAGGTGGCCTGATTTTGATCGATAAAGATCGGCAAAAAAAAGATCCGATCACTACCATTTTACGGTAACACGCCGATCCGATCAGATCAGATCATTTGATCGGATCTGATCTGATCTGATCTTTTTTTAAAGATCCAGAACACTGCTATTGATGCTGGGTTGCACTACTCTAATAATTGATCAGTAAGCCTAGTTGGTAAAATTTGCGAATCGAAATGGTATTATCAAATAATAGATAAAGTATAAACTAATTTATTACTGTTTCAATACTATAAAGTTCGGTAAAAAATTATCATAGTACAGTCGGTGAAATCGATATATAGCCTTTGCGACAAATTAAGAAGTAACCCGAAAAAATTAGGGAAGGATGAATAAAATAATTTATTTTATTCCCAGGCTAAAGCCGGCGTCTGTGTTTCTGGCCAGGCTACTGAAGGAGGATACTGTATTCAGCGGATATTTTGTCCCCAAAAAAGTAACAAATCGTCAGTTCCGCTTATTTTTACACACAAGCGTTTCTTTTTCATTTCAGACGCTGGTATTTCCATCAGTACAGTTGATTGCAAGATTAGAGAAGTACTTTGAAAAGCCAGAGTCGTTCATCCCCGAACGTTGGATGAAAGGCAGCAATGCCGAGAATGTTGCCACACCCAGCAGTCCATATTTGTCTCTGCCGTTCGGCCACGGAACTCGAGCTTGTATCGGCAGAAGATTGGCTGAACAAGAAATGCAAGTTCTTATTATCCAAATTATGCGGCAGTACGATTTAGCATATCACGGCCCAGACATCGACTGCTACACCGGAATTGTCAATGTTCCCGATCAACCTTTACGCTTCCGGTTTTCAGACCGGAAGTAAGACCCTATAAGCTTTGAGAATATGACAAGATTGACTACAAATTGAAGCATATGCATCATTCGTACTTACCTGCTACCGTATGGGCTAGAAACGATTATAACAGCTTCCTAAGAACGAAATATTACCTTTTGAAAGAATTTACGTATGCTATATATCAATATTATAAATCTAATGTAAGAATTCGCAGAAAAAAGCAAATAAATAAGATCCTGTGTTACAAATCGCTAAATGTTCAAACAAATATCTTTTTTATTTTCCGCGACCTTAAAGCGCAACCGAAATTCACAGAAATGAATAGAAGAGATTGCGACTATGAAAATACCCCACGTCATCCATATCTGTTCTAATTAAACTTAAAACAAGTGTTCTACACAAAAATGGGACAATTGACACGAACAGGCAAATGTTTGTCTCAAGCGTGGAAATCAACAAATTTCGGAACTCTTTTCTTGCATGTTGCCTGATGCTCCAACCAGTGATCTTCTTGGCATTTCCTAGCACGTAGAAAAAATCAGTTACCTTTTTACTGGAAAGCAAACTATAATATGTGGATACCTTCCACAGTAATATTCCTTGCGGCAGTGTGAACATCGGTAAGTTGCGCTAGTCCCACACACAGCACAATACGTTTGCCCTTTCGAACTGACAGAATCATTTCTACATTTCTGCGGTTCATCTGGCTGGCTTGGTTTCGGATCATGACAACAAAGTTCGTCCAACAAGTACAGCGATGCAAGGCTGCATGGGAAATACAGCGAGATATAATTGCCAAACAACAAATTAGTAGAAATTCACCTCGCGCACTCTTACCTTTCGAGAAAATTTTGATCACCATCTCCATTGGAGCAATACTGAAGGAAACTTTGCCTCAAAGCTTGGTGATTTTCTTTGAAATAATTCGCTATCGAGTTATATAATTCTGGTATAGCTTCCAAAACGAGTATTCCGGGCTTTGGATCCTTCCGGTACTTCAACAGATCACTGTCAAAGTTCAAATGCGTGAACACGGTCTGTAAATGCTTCAGAGAAGGGAGTTGATCGGTTTTCAAAACCGTTAAATATCTCTGTAACTAAATGAAAAGGAATCTCAACGTTAAAAAGAAGGCCGAACCCTACACTGTAAAAGAAATTTGTAAATTTACAATTGCAGCAAAATTATATAAGGACTTTACTGTAAAAATACTTTAAGTTTACTGGAAAAATACTTTAAGTTTACTGTAAAAATACTTTAAAAATGTTTTTGTACAACAAATTCGTGGTGCAAAAATCAGTTTTGTAAGTATTTTTACAGTGAAGTCCTTGTATAATTCTGCACCACGAATCATTGTAAATTCACAAAATAATTTTTTACAGTGTAAGAGAAGAGACTATCAAATTACCTTCATTAGCTCGCGTGTCCGGCTTTCAGTCATTTCGTATTTATGACTACAACTCCCCCTTAACAAGTGCAGAAGAAGGACCCAGGCTTGGCCCTCGAGCGGGTGCAATTGAGCATCCTCGTCGTCTTCATCTTTTAAGGATCTGCGCCACATTCCCCCTTTCATAAAGCGACAGGCAATTACGCGTTGATGGTCTCTTCACGCTTGCTGCTACATCACCAAAACTTACCATCGTACACTTCGGAGCCTTTCGGTGTCGACCGAACCCAAAATGGCCGCTGGATCAGTTGACTAACCAACACTGGTACATCGATCGTACGCAGCATTCTTGAAGAGACCGCCTCGGGCAAACTACGATGACACGATACTCAACAGTGAAAGACTAAAATACTCACACTTGATTCTCACTCTTCTTGATGACTTGCTATGTAACGCAGTATAGAAAGGCTACTCGTCGCATTTGCAGTTACCAAATCTTCATATGCTTGCCAACGAATGCTTCCTTTAGGCTCGTATGCTTTCAGAATAGCGCTTAGTGCTCGAAAACAATAATCTATGAGGTCAATTAGGACGTTTTCCAAGGCTTGGCACACTTCTTTATGGAACGTCATGATTTCGAGAAGTTTTAAAGCGCAAGTCTCGTGATACCACTACAAAGGATTTATTCTTTACATAGACAAAGGTAAAGAATAGCATTATGGTAGTAATTACAATTGAATAAGATTTGGTTGCGCACTGGTCTTGCAATTCTATGGACAAATGATCGAAAACCGTCTGGCGCCATTGTTCGACGCATATCACTTCATTTGCCAGCAACTGGACCTAGAGAGAAAAGAAGGAATTGAATGACCCAAGAAGGAATAAACTAAAATGTTAAGGTTTGAATTGGGTTTACCTTGTTGCGCTCCACGAAATAAGTATGGAGAGATTCACTGCTAAGAGTCGTTTCTTGAACGGCAGTTACGGTGAGTTTCACTATCCGTGAATGTTGTTGTAGCCACCTAGTGTATATTAATTATTTTAGGAAAGGGTTCATGTATAGCAAGAACATGAAAATTAAAGTTATTAAACTGAGATTTTTTTTCTTACTCTACGGAGCCCAATGACGACGGAGTGCTCAGCTTTAAGGAATCTATTAACTGTTCAAGTTTCTTACTCGGCATGGCTGACAACAAATGAGTAGTGAATGTATATGAGTAAAGAGTGATCAAAACTGGTCACGTCCCGAATTTGGACTAACCGTAGCATAGGCTTTGGGTAGTTTTATAAGGACCTATATCAGCTCATTGATCCAACATTTCCGTGGAAACAGCCCGAATGCACCGAATCGGTTTTTGTTCACACGGAAATCTTTGCAACGCATTCCCGGGGATTTAGCTAAGTTATAATTTTGTATTAGCCAATCTATTAATTATATGTTATATTTATGTTAAAATTACAGTTAAATTCCCAGAAAATTTCAGTATTCTACATCAAACGAAGTTATTGTATATAGAATTTAATGTAGACAGGCTTTAATGTAGATTAATTCGAAGCAGGCATGAAGTTTCTTTGCGATACATAAGCCGACAATTTGTAGACTTCTTCACTGATTTTTTAAGGGAATAAAAAATAAAGAAGGAAAAACGAGATAGACGAGACCTTGTTAAAAGGAAACACATAAAGAGCGCGCAAAAGGAGGGATTTCGAGAATTAACGGTTAGCTCCTCCCCCCAGATGCTGTATTCCATGTTTTGACAGAGAAACTTTGGAAAAGCCGAGCAAACTTTACTACTGTTGATAAAATGCCTTATCTTCGCATTGAAACCAATGTCAGCCGTGACAGAATCCCTGCCAATTTTCTACAGGAAACCAGTGCTCTAATTGCGAAAATCCTGGGCAAACCTCTTGAGGTAAGCCAATGCTAAGCAAGCAAGTATGGAAGCAGTAATTTCCTTACCTAAACTTACCTTCTAAAAGGCTCGTTGATATCCTTTTCGTTTCGTAATGTTGCACAAACTTAATCATTATTACTTTAGTAATTCCCAAAGTCTCGAGTCATTTTCTTTGATTTTCATCATTTATTCTCAAAAGTATGTACTCAAAGGAGATACTTTCATATATGAACTTTTTATCATGAACGGATTTTTCTTGATGATCTGAATCAATAGAGCGTAATTGCAGTACTGTCAAAGCACAATTCAACACAATTTTTTGCCTTTTTAGCGCCATTTAAGAAAACAATTTTGACTTGTGTTCATACTCTTCCATGAAACCCGAGGCGTAAAAATTCCAACTGAAATGTATAATTGAATGTTGCAGAAATGTAGACAGCGACAACAGGCGAGAGCTATATTAACCAATTAAATATAAAAAAATTCCAGCTGAAAGACTTCAGTACCTCTTACTAAGATTATTTGCTTTGCTTATCATGTCATAAAAGCTAGTGTAGAAAAAGAGTAGGCGTACTGTATTGTTCGTTGGAGAAATGAACTATTGGTTAGACTAATTCCTTTGTTCTGAACAGTACTGCGTCGTGAATATCATACCTGATCAACTAATGATGTGGGGTGGCGATGACAAAACTCCTGGAGCCGTTGCACATTTGATGAGCATCGGCCGCTTGGGAGTGGCTGAAAATAAACTATATTCCAAAGAATTAGGAAACCATTTTCAGAAGACACTTGGCATTCCTCAAGACCGGTAATTACTATTAGCTTTAAAATAATATATTGAATCAACCGCCAAACTGAAAGTTTCATTCTCTCACGTGTATAATAGATTGTACACCACATTCGAAGATGCACCTTCGTCTGTTGTCGGTTATAATGGCACCACATTTCATGATATTCTGGGTTAAAAACAAATGCCCTTCAATGATGACGTCACGGTACGAACTACGGTGTGTAAAAGCTTTTGCTTCGCTTAGAAATGTGCGCTTGTCCTTAAAGGACGGGAATTTCTAGACTTTAGCATTTGAGTGCAGCTTGTGTACGTCGTAAAGCTGATTAATTATATCCAAATTGGACTTTAAAGGCGGCAATACAGATTTGAGTTCCTCGATAATCAAGTCTTCCTGAGAATTCTGTCCCAGAGCTAAAGCTTTCAAGAGATCTTTCCGGTAAGGGCACGCTCTTGAAATAATCTACAAAAATGAGATAGTAAAATTAGTATTTTAAAGATTTTCGTAAGACAGTTTTAGTTAGCAACGAAGAAGTTATACACTGAAGATTTGCTGAACCATCCAACCATGGAATGGTTTCAGAGTCTGCTCGTACGCCGTGAGGCAAAATGCGCGAAGATCTTCCGTAGGCGGATTGTTCTTATCGCTGTCTTCTTGCATGAGCGACAGTAGCACATAGGTGAATTCTAAGGCGCGTTTGAGCCACATAAGTGCATCGATAGCCACGGATCCCGGAATCTGAGCCTCTTTCACAATGAGATCATCGATATACTTGTATTCCTCTTTCTTTGGATTGAATACAACCCGTAGTTTCTGGAAAGAGTATACAAGAATGAATGACTTTCAAAAACTTCCCAAATTTGAGTGGTTACTTTGACATTTCCTGTAATATCTGAGCGAACTGGACTGAAAACAGTGCCGAGAACCACTGAAAAGAAAAGAAAAACACGTAATCACATGTAAAGATTACCGTCCTAATCTTCTTTCACTAAAGGTCGCCGAAGAGTCAAGTTGACTTTTTTAATCTGTCCAACCTTCTTTTTCCTTCTTTAAGTTATTACTACAATGACAATTACACTGTCCAATTCGTTCATTCGGGACTGTGAATTTATTACCAACATTCTAATAAGTTTTACACGAACAATTCCTTCAAACCGAGTCTTTCTAGCATCTCAAGATATAATTTTGTTTCGAAACTTCTGTCAAAATCGTAATTTCTGATGGAAAAGTTTTTAACAATTAATAACAAGGCTAACTGCTAGAAGTAACATTGGCTAACCTTATCTGTTCCTCAAAGTATACAGAAGTAGAGAGGACAGGGAAACATAAATGTGTTACAAGCTTCCTTGTTTATAACGTAAACTTTCTTCAATACACATGTGGTCTCTTGTGTCGTATATTTTCCTTGAAAACTTACAAACAGAATTTTCCTACATGATCCAGCGCAAGTTAACACACCTCCCGTACACGGGCTCGTTACGTCCGAAGGCAGGCAATGGAAAAATATGAACTAGTACAGGCGAACCCCGGTTAACGATTTTCGTCCTTCCGTAGGTTGCTTTGAAATGGGTAATTCGTTAAAGGGCAATGGACACCAAGAACGCAAATAGAGATTTTGATGGATTAGTACAATACACATTCATTTAAGAATAAAGAATTTAGTTTCGATTTTTTTCTGACCAGCCGTTCTGGAGATATTTTATTTCCAAAGTTTTGGCCTTTTGCCGCCCTTGAGAAGCGTGACGTCACCAGCGTGAAAATTTGAATTCCAGATTTCGTATTTCCTAAATATCTTTGTTATTATTTCGCAACTGGGAAAAAGAAACATATATTCGGAAACTAGATTTTTTCCTCTTTTTTATAAGACAAAGTTGTTTTTAGGTGTCTATTGCTCTTTAAAGGAGGTACGATTCTTCATACAAATTAGTTCATGGTAGCTGAAGCTTTTCATACAACGGGGAATAATTATATAAACATGTCAACCAAAAATAGAGGCATTAAAATTGTTGAATTATTGGCAATGTTTAGAAAATACAAATGAAAAGCGAACGCAAGTTATTTGGCTTTATGAATAGAACACGAGGAAACTACTCATTTATCATTAAAATATGCAAGACAAATGTTTACAATGCGACATTTGTGCTTATTTTGCCGAAGAAGTGAAAGCTACCTTTAACTGTTCTACCCCTCTTTCTTCTCAATCGGAATTTTTGACAAGTGTCAATTTGCTCCAGACCAGAGGCAGATTGTGAATTTCTCTCGGAATTCAAAGCTTTTGGCTCGAATAGTTATTTAAGAACGTTTGCTTGTTAATTGGGTTAACTTATTCTTCTTAAGAACGATTTTAATAGTTGCAGTCTTCTTCAACCCTTTCCTTTGGTTTGCAACACTGAATTTTCCACAACAACTGAAATTGCGTAAATCAACGTAAAGTCCCCGTTAGAACGTGGACATGCCTGGTTAACGTAATGTCTATTAAATTGTTATGGAACAGAAGCTAAAAAATTACCGAAAAATTCCGCTAAGGCGTCCGAGGCTTGTAAGAAAGGTTCGGTTTCGAATTTGCCTTCGACTGGTATGGGAAAATTGCAATTCATTTCAGAGAAAAAAGTCTTCACCGTGCGACGTTCCTGCTCGGATTCTGTGGACATTATGAAGCTTACGAGATCTGCTATGCTGTAACAATGGGATAGAGGAGCGCACGAAATGACGAAAGAGGAAGGGACAATGGTGATTTAATTAGTCGTTTTGTTACACGTATTTATAAGACTAAATCACGCTGTCAACGTCACAATGGTGTTTTCGGTGAAACTAAATGCACAACTGCTAACTACAATTTATTAAAAGACGTTTGAAAAGAGAGGACTAGTGTGTTATCTACAGGTTACATTAAAGGAAGTTCAGTAACTTCCTCTTACTTTTGTCACTTGCTTATTTTGTAAGCAGTAGAATCGCTGTTGCCAAGTTGTAACAGCAATTGATGCCTTGGTTAAATCTCCATGCCATCTAAGCATTCGTTAGGTTATCTCAAGCGTAATGTTACAAGACATTTAAACTTTTTATCCTTTAAAGTTTTCCATGGGCTTAAGAGCTTAAGAACCTACAATACTTTTCGTATGCTGCGGAGAGGATCCTCACCGTGTAAGTCGAAGCCGTTTCGGAAACACCACCTCTGACGTCATAGCCTGCGAAAGCTTTTGTATTGGAGCCCGCGTAATTGGAGGGCCTGACTGCTTGAATTTCTTAACCACGTAAGATTGTTGCTTGTTTTAAATTTTTATACTAAAAACACTTTAAGAAACTTTATACAGGTTTCCTATGGAGCGTGGTACATTATATCAAAGAAAGAAATCAGGGTCCTAAAATAAAATCCGTTAGAATTCGCAACGCTGTTAGCTTACGAGAAAGGACTAGCGCTTTCAAGTAGAGGCGGGGACTAAAACCCAGGACTTGTTGATTGTTGTTGATAAACTCAAAATTCCCCGCTCTAGAAATCGTTGAAAAACCCTACCACTTTTTTGCTCGTAAATGGGCGTATTCTAACGTATGCTTTGTAATGTTTAGACAATTTTGTGCTTCATTTATACTGTTGACGCTTGGTATTCCCGGACTTAGAATGTAATTTTTATAGCGAGTTTTCAGAGATTCACTACATATCTTTCCAAACGTTAAAGGTGAGTTTTCTTACGTTTCAAGTATTTAAAGTCTTTGGCACACTATTGGTTCATTTTTTCAGGCTTTACTTGCGTGTTTTAGCAGACATTAGAAAACCACATTGGTGCTAATTGCGAACATTAAGAGTTATGCTGCAAGGATTTAGCCTTTTCTTGTTCGTTGCCTTGGAAGTGACGGTACTTGGATTGAATTTGACGGACTATCCTAAACGTTTTCCTGACAGTTTCCTGTGCAACAGGACAATTGCTAAAAGCACTAATAGCTGTTCGTATCAAGTAATCTATAAATATTGTAAAAATCTTTTAAATGTGAAGAACATGTAAAAATTTAAGTAAAAAAAAGTCAAAGAATACATTCCAGCTAAGAAATAATGAACGAATTCTTCTTAGCTGCAAACACTGGATGAGAAAATTTGCCAGTTAAAACGCCGTTCCTCCACAGGTTGATTGTTTGGCCATTTTAAATGGCGTTTAATGATTGAAAGATTTTTTCTGTGTTGCAGATTGTAAAGAAAGACCTAGGTATACTGGAAAACCATGCCGAGATACCACCTGCGCTTTAAGATTGTTTTCGTACAGACAGCAATACCTAGGGGAACATGCTTTCACTACAACCAGTTTTAATTTGACCATTGATGTGGATCCGTTTTTGGACAACAGTAATTTACATAGAGAAAGCGTCGCAAGCCATTTTTTTAACATTTCCTTCTCGACAGAGATATTGGCTCGTTATTACTTCCCAACCCTTGACTATAAATATTGTCTCGATTTCATCACTGAGTCAACCACACAAATCAATACTTCGAAAACTTTGTGGCATGATTGTCACGTTAGCAACAGTAGTTACCTCAACCGAACTGGTTTATTGGAGTATTCTTACAATGGCTTCATAAGCAATTACAGTTTCGTAGTTCCACCGGATCCACTTAAACGTAAGGCAATGATACTGCTCTTCTCTGTAAAGGATGAAATAATGGCAGCGGTTTTGTCGTTTACGTAAAAATTGCTTTCATGTTTCGTTTCTTGTCCTTAGTAAAGCTCGAGGAATACGTCATTTTTTTTTATTTGCACCTGCACCGACTGCCGCTACCTCTAATCACTTTACAACTTGCACTGCCTCAACTGGAGCGCTCCGAGTATTTGATTACGATTGGGCGGAACTCGCGTTGTACAGATGTCTTGCGGAACCTAACATGGCGTGCTTCCTTGGATACCTTCAACCTGACGTAAGTAACTCTTCTTATTAGGGGAAAGTTTCTCGAGACTGTACGAGGTCTATATCCTGAGTTTCGGTGGAAAGTTGGATCAAGAACTTGGGCGACATTAATTGGATCAATTTGGGAAACTTAGGAAAGACACGCTAGAGGACATTGACTTAGGACCTGCTTTGCCCGCGGGTGCTTATGTGATTTGTGTGAAATTTTACGACTGTCACGGCTGTTATACCTCGCAAATCCGTTTCTCAATCGAAGGTAAAGTAGTTTTACTGAAATTTAACATATTCTGAGACTGACTTGGAGAAAGAGAGAAAAGAAAGATTCTTTTGGGGTTCCACTGTACATTTTAGTAAGCTTTACGGTCGCATCGTTAGAGGCACCACTATTCCGGCGGCCATTATAGGTCATCTGTCGTACTGGAATGCACGTGTTACGATCTGTATGTTTAACTAGCTTTATCTCACTTGTCAGTTAGGAATTCTGTATGGTCTTTAATGTATTTTGAAAAGGCATATTTGTAGTGTATTTAGTTAATGTATTTGGGTAGAAGTTCTCGGAAATTTGATACAAATTTACTATGTACTAATTTTCTTAGATTCTCACCTGATTTGGTACATCACGTCCATTTTTTCCGTCATCATCGTGCTGGCAACTGCAGCGCTTGCTGGATTCCACTATTATGTTGTCTTGAAACAAAAAAGGAAAGGTGAGCGATTTTGATGGCATTCAAACGGAATTACGTTATAGTCTTGATTGACGCCAAGAGCAGTTTTGACCGGTTTTGTTTTAGTTAAATTCGCGTAAATAGAGACAAAGTGCCAAGGAACCTAATGAAACAGGAAAAACAGTTAGGAGTCATATATTTTTACGGAAAGATTAAGGGAAAAAATATTTAAGATTTTTTTAAGTACGATCACGACTTGTAGTCTACGTTGCCACAATACCAAGTGTTTCACGCCTATAACTTTGCAAGAAACAAGTTAAATTTTGCGATTGCGTGCCCTTTTGCTTTACACGTTCCAAAATAGTATGCTGAAATTGGGAGTGTAAAATGCTGGTAAATGTTGTTGGATTTCGCGCAGAAGTCATGGAAGAAACTCGTACTGCTCTAAAACAAAATCCTTCGGTTTACTCGCGTTATGTCGTTCTTTGTAAATTGCAGAAACTGTCAGGTTGTTTGATGAGATAAAGGTGATGACACTGCAATCCATGGGCAATTTTTTTTTCTTATGTGTCCTTCATTAATTCATAGTATGCATTTTTTTCTTCTTTAATATTTTTGGGGAGCATGGTCGAAATGTAATGGAGAAGTTTTATTGGTCATTGAAATAGCAAGATTCCGTCGATGTGTCGTTTCTGATTGCTTTTCATAAAAAATAATTTTCAGATAGTTGTGTATTCACTCAGTTTTTCTTTTTTATTGCAGTAATTCCACGGGGTACCGTCTTATTACTGCACAAATCGGCGGCTTCGGTGGAAGATAAAGAGCTCGTGGACAACTTGAAAGGCTACTTACTGGAAAAAGGCGTCGAACGAGTGCTGGTAGACTACTCGGACATTTCACGTTCTGAATCTCGCGTAATACAGACTATTAATATAAAAAATAGTAATCATAATGACATCACAAATAATAATTCAGGCAAAAGATAACCGTAACATTTGAATGCTACTATTCAAGTTTCTCATTACCGAATTTAAATTCATATCAATTTCTATTAGCTGATTACCTTTATTTCCCCCTTCCTTTTCTCTTCTTTGGGGGATTGGCACTGTCTCGAGTGTAGGATCCTTACACGTGGCACGCTCGATGGGTTTTGGACGCTGACGTCATCGTCCTTTACTTCCCTTGCAGCCGAAGTCAGGACCAAGCTTCCGAAACGGCTCTTTTGGCCAAGGACGATAATTGGAACATCTACTACAATTCGTTCGAATTGGCGGTGAGTGTTATTAGCACCAACGCGTTGGACCCGAACGAGGTGGGTACTTTATCCGTGTTGCGCAAGAGCGTCGTGTTGCTGGGTCAAGGCGCGAGCCCAAGCGTGTTGCCCACGGAAGTGCGCCCCTTTCCGCGCTTTGCTCAGACTACGCAATTAAAGGCCTTCACGCGCCATATTCGGCGACTCATTAAACAATCTGCGCCAGCCAAGCCACAAGCTGCGCATGCAGATGATGTTGGACGAACCGGTTTATCCTTAACCGCCGTTCCGAATGTGCGCGACCAAGATTGTAACGATGATCAAGGCAAGGCGATCTTCAACATCCCCCAGCCGCCACGGAGTAATCTCGAGGAACTAGGAGCTTTCCCGCCCCCTTTACACCACATTGCCACCTAAAAAGCACAACATTCCTAACCACATTCGGAAAACCTACTGAACAGTGTTACCTACCTTTTAACACATTCCGGTGTTCAGTGTAGTCAACAATTTAAAGTGACCAGCACGAAATCGTTGAAAAACGACAAATTGAGCGTTAAAGGAGCAGTGACAGGAGCGAAAGTTTACGAATAGTGTACATCGTGGATTTAAGAAGGTATTTTTGAAATTTAAATGAACCATTCGAGTAATTATTGTTGCATTTTTTATTCTGTTGACGATGGCGTGTAAAGTCTGCCAGAATCTTCAGAATTTAAGTAATTTTGTAAGTTGAGAATTTTTTGACATTGTCGTTTTTACTTATTAGATGGTTGATTTGCATATTTGTATTAAATTTTTAAAGCATTTGCCGATAAGTTTGTATTTAAGCATGGTCTAACGCTACATTTTACGGTCTGGAAGATAGTAGACATCCGTAATAAACCAAAACAGTAGTAATAATTTGAATGTGATACATGTTGGTAGAGTAGATCTTCGAGGCAATAGGGAAACCACTTATAGTAGACTCGTTTACGTAAAGACGGACCCGTATATAAAAAGAACCCGCTTATAAGGTCATGAAACTGTCTCACATGGCGTGCTTAAGATAATTGTCGAAAACAATGATAGGCTAATTTAAATGCAACATCCGAATTAATATTTTGATGCAGTAGCTGAGGAAACTGGGGTGTTCACATAAATTAACTATTTAACTTAACTTAGTGTGTACGTTCAGCTGGTAATTGTATGGTATCTTATTATTTTGTGTACCTTATTTTACAGTTGACTCATACTTGAGTCGACTCGGGGCCGGACAAACAGTATTCATTAAAGAGAATAGACACCTAAAAATAACTTTGTCTTATAAAAAAGAGCAAAAAATCTAGTTTCCGAATATATGTCTCTTTTTCCCAGGTGCGAAATAGTAACGAAGATATTTAGGAAATAAGAAATCTGAAATGCAAATTTTCACGCTGGTGACGTCACGCTTTTCATGGCGGGAAAAGGCCAAAACTTTGGAAATAAATATCTCCAAAACGGCTGGTCAGAAGAAATTCTTTATTCTTAGATAAATGTGTATTGTAATAATCCATCAAAATCTCTATTTGCATTTTTGGTGTCCATTGCCCTTTAAGACAAGTATGATCTTAGCCGAAGTCGCCCTACTTTGCAGTTGCTTAATACGCAAAGTCAGTAATAGGCAAAGTCAGTATACAATTAGGCGGACTACACGCTTCACTGATATTCATACAAGTGAGCTCCATTGCGCGAAATGAACTCCAAGTAGGGCTCATAAAGGGGATGGTATTTCCTAAGAATCGGTTGCAGTTTTTCTACCCAAATGCTAAAAAACTTTTGGTGATCGTCGCTCTATGATAATCTTAAATCTGTTTGTCATTTTCCTAAGAAAACTTTTGAAAACGGATAAATTTCGGCGAGACGCCAAAGGCAATCAACATATTTTGAAGGGCAAGTTGGCCTTGCTTGTTAACTCTTTACGTCTTCATTCATATTTACACACGTTAGAAGTAGAATAAATGCATTGGTGCACCGTAATTAGGGAAGTTTTGTAAAACTTTCAAATTGTCTAATAATTAAAAGAAGTAGCGGTTTCAAACAATTGGAAGAGCTCATTTTGCTTTATAAGCGACAGAAACAGCGTAGAAAATGACAAGAAGAGAATTCACGAATTACCAGAAAACTAGAAGTACCAAAGCATTCCTTTCATGCCAATTAATATTTGGTGTCCAAACTATGATGGCTTATACTTTGTAAACAACTGGAAGGAAACCCGCGTTCCTTTTGCCAGTAATAGTTTATCGACATTTGGAAAATTCGAAGCTTGGGCAAAAGATGACAGTTTCTGCCATATCAGCGCTATTGTTCTTTTAGTTTCATGTTATTTAATCTTAGTATTCTTTTTTTTTTGTTTAACGGCGTGAGCGTTGCTCGTTGCCGTCTATGTATTATTTAGATTATGATTTTTTTATTATATGTTTTATATCTTAGTATTCTTCACTTAGAAAAGTTCGACTATGCACGTTGACATCACATTTACAGTTGTTAGATTATAAAATTTAGAAATAATTAAGTAGAACCTTAGTCCTAGTCCTAAACATTGCTTTTGGTGTTAATTATACCGATTGTATGCTTTGGGGGTTAGTTCAATTACGCATTACTCTTTTCATATTGTGTACTATGGGTATCACTTTTCATATTGTGTACTATGGGTATCACTTTCCAGAATGTGGGTTGTATGTATATCACTTTCGTACTGTTTTTGCTATTTCCCCGTATTTTATTCCTGTCTTTTCTTTCATTATTTTATAGGATTGAAGGGTTTCATCCGTTCCGTGTCACCGTTGGTGAATCTGTTGTTCCAAGGGGTTGGGGGCGCAATGGCAATTAGGAAGAGTGAGGGGGTGGAGCTGGTGAGTGGGGGGTGAGTAAACCGGGGGTGAAAAAGGAGTGGAGACTTTTGAGTGTGTGGAGGGAAGCAGAGAAGAAAGTGGAGGGCGAGGGCTATTCGTGAGGGTTACTATAGCAACTCGTTGGGGGTGAAAGGATCGATGGTATATATGTGAGTGTATGTGTGTGTGTGTATATGTATGTATGAGAGCATGTGTGAAAGAAGAAGGAGAAGGGAGCAGGAAAGAGACCCGGACCGAGCACTAGATGAAGACTTGGAGAGGCAAACGCGGCGAGTGCTAAGCGCAAACGCGAAACGCATTCGGACAGAGGCCCCCGGAAGCTCTGTTTGGGCCTGGTGTCAGCAGACGGGATCTCCGTGCCTACCTTGAAGGGGGTGTTTTGGGGGAAAAATATTGCTGCAATATTTCAGGATTGGCGAGGGCTCGATGGATTTGGTGTCTCATTGAAGAACGAAGGCCAGAGCCGAAAAGAGAAAGAGAAAAAAAAATATTTTCTTCCGAGTGGGACGGTGAAGAACTGGGCTTGAACAGTGCGAGCCGCCAATGTTGCATTAACTTTATATTTTGCGGACATGTTTTTGATTTTCGTTTGAAAAGTGCGCTTGAACTCAGTGATGATGTTCGCAAGGATCTCCGCGGTAATGTGATCCTCATTTGGATTGTTGTGCGACAAAGAATTGTGGAATTCCTGGGCGCAGGAATTTGCAGTGTTGGGCCATTTTTTTTTACCTTCGGAGACGATGTGACACCTTCAAAACAATGGCTGTTGTGATTCTTTTGGCGTTGATGGCGTGTGCGGGTAAAACTTGGCTCAGACCATTTTCAACTAGACATGTCACATATAATTAACAGAGAATGTGGGAACGTTTGTCAATGTTGGTTTACGAGTTTGCATGGGATTTCTTTTGCGGTTGTGTGTAACTGTTGTCTTTTATAACACGAACTAACATCGTTTCAACTTGTCATTGTGCTGTGCCATAACAACTAGTGCTCGTAGAATTATAAATTCGTAGCATTTTAATGCAGATTCAGTCCTAATTGGGTGCATGAATACATTTTCCTTCATTATAGTGTTGGGCTTCACAATTTACCAAAGGATATCACTGCTTGTTATATCTGAACTGATTCTCCATTTGTTGTATATAAAATCCAATCGAACAGGGAATTCGCTGTGTTCTTAAGGCCCGGTTATACACACCCCTCTTATGGGCGAATAACATGGGGAATTCGGGTGATGGTTTCTCAATAATGGTTCTGTCAATTTCGAATCAATGTTGGCAGTAAAGTTTTACTTATTAATATCTAGTGCACTTGATCGAGATTTTTTTAAAAATATGATTACGTTAAATTTAAAAACTAGGCGAAATTTTTCACATTTTGAAATACTGAAAAATTTAATATCTGTTTTTTTTGTGCAGTAGGTATCTTTTTTCTCTATATTTTGGTGAAAATAAGATTCAAATCGGACGATTAGTTTTTACGAAATCATTTACTAAAATTTGGGAATTCTAGTCATGATTTCGTAAAAACTACTCGTCCAATTTGAATCTTTCTTTCAGCAAAAAATAAAGCAGAAAGATATCTGCTGCACAAGAAAACGAGATTTTACATTTGTCAAATTTTTCGAAATATGTAAAAGTGTTCCTACAGTTTTTAAGTTTGATTAAATCAGATTTTTAAAAAGTCTCAAACACATGCACTAGATATTAATAAGAACAACTTTACTGCCAACGTTGATTCGAAATTGACAGAACCATTATTGAGAAACCATCCCCCGAATTCCCGATGTTATTCGTCCATAAGAGGAGTGTGTATACCGGGGCCTTAAGTGGCGCTGACGAAAAGTGAGCACCGTTTACGTGTTCAGCGTCACCACAGCGAGTACTATACGACATTTCTTCACACTGCATTGACTGTATGCCATGTGTCTGGTTTTTGCATACGTCAGTTTCTTCGTAACCATTTTCATGTGTCTATTGACTATTCTTACTAGTGCCTAATTCCCTTATTTTCGTCACTCTTTTTTCCTCAAAAAATTCCTGAAAACAGGGCATTCTGCTATCTTAACACTGGACGGAAATTAATTAGCCTCGCCTTATGCGATCAGTTGACTTACGATTGATGTTCTCTACGGACGCACTGTATTGCACAGCGGGTGCGTACTGTATTAGCATTCTTTAGCATGTTAAGTCCTGTTCACACTGAACTGCGGTCGGCGTTTTTTAAACAATGAATTTTCACGAGAGAAAGTAGCTGCCGTTTTAATTCAGCATGCTCGTTTTTGTGTGCAGTACTCGATACTTAGTGGTATGTCGCACACGTTCCTCCTCCTTTTTTTAATGATCCGGTTAGTTATTCTCGTCTTGGCGCGAAGGAAACAAGTGTGTTGCAATGGGGGAATTCTTGTGTTACCCAAAAGGATAAAAACGTATTGGAACAAGAAAAGCTAGCCAAGGTAGTTTACCACTGTTTGACGTGGGGTTCGAGACCGCTTTTACGCTCTTTAAACCTCCTAAGCAAGATAGAGTGCGACATATCCAAGTGACATATCGAGTCTCAGATGTTTGTCCCACACTCTAAGCCCATTATGGGTATTACCTAGAAGCTGCTTCTAGCGTAGCATGTTCTCGTTACCTTTCTTACGTAAGGAACAGACTGGCGAAGCGTCCATTCCTTTCCTTTGCCTCCGCTCGGTCCATTCAATCGATAGTAGCAGCCGTTGTAAAACTCAGCAGCGTAGCTAATAATTAACCTGAGAAAAGAAGTTCGAAGCCTATAAATTGTCTACTGGCGTCCTGACATGTCAGTGGCACACCTTGGCCACTTGAAACATTTTTGGGGCAGGAAAAAGGAACTCGAGTTATTTCCTGGACACACAACAAAAACATGGAAGCTTCTCGTGTCTAAACGGCCATTTATTTCAGCAATTAATCTCATTCGTTTCACCTTGACACTTTCTTGAACAACTGGTCGTTCAATTGTCCGTTTTACCCCCCAGAGCGCAGGGTTTTCGAACGTTTTCCCCAATAGTTAGTGTCATCTATTGTCCGGCGTGGACAACCCATTCTTCTTCAGCGGGGGGACAGGCTTTTATATCCTTGAACTTGCCGTCTTTTCCCTTCTAGAATTCATTTCTTCTACCTTTTGGGAAGGGAGAAAGTCCTTTTCTGGCAAAAAAACTTCGTTGAGCTTTGGAAAAGTCACATATACTGATGGTTGTGTCCGTCTTCTTTTTCTTTTCAGACGCATTCGGGCCCGAAGTTCATTTCGAACCCCGGGATGCGGGTTTGTTTCTCTGCCAGCCAGGAGGAGGAGTTAAGCCCTCTACGGCGGAATCCCCTGAAATGGCGGACTATTGGAGTGCTCAGGCCGTCTCGGGATCAGCCACGACTGGCTTGAAAAAATGGTGGCCGTTATGGGGTCCTGCGTCGCCACAAAAGGCAGCAGCAGCGGCGGTGGGGAATTCAGGGTCGCTGGAACTGTTGACGGGCAAGAAAGTGACATTGCTGCGGCCCAGTCAATCGATCGGCATTCGGGCTTCGTTTGGCCCCTTCAGTACCAAACAAACCATTCCGGCGCGGTATTCCGCCACGGGTTGGGACCACGAACGCAGCAGCAAGAACAAACCTGTTTGGTCGCCGAGTGGGACCAGCCGCCAAAGCCCGAACCTGGAGCTAACCAACCTGCCGAATCTCGACGTGACGTCACACTTGGTAGCGGCCTCTGTGCGACGGGAAAACCCCGTCGCTCGGGTCTTGTTTCATATCGGGCCGCATGGCCAACACTTGATGAACTACGACTCGTACTTAAGCGTGAGCCCAGAAGTACCAGCAGGTGGTACTTCGGCTGCTTCGTCAGCGTCGGCTTCCTCGGGTGGGGGCGGAGAAGGGTTAGTACCGCCCACGGAGATGTGTGTCACCGTCACGGCCTTTTTAAGCGAACGGAACGAGACGCTGACTGCGAGTTGCAGCCTCAGTGAAGCAGAGGGCGTTTGCCTGGCCAATTTGGTCCTTCCTTACCATTGGTGGCCATCGGTTTTGAATGTAACCTGGGGCAGCCCGCCGCCCACCGCGGCTATGACCACCGCAGCGACCTTGTTGGCGGCGAAATGGAACAAAAGCCCTAAACGACTGGCGACGCTGGCGTTTGCCGTGACCCAGACCAATAGAGGCGTTTGCAATGACAATCATACGCCGGCACGCAAAACAGCCAACAAAAAAATCACCCGCCTGGTGCACGAAACACAAGGTAATGTATTATTTTTTATGTATATATATTTTTTTTACTTCTTGCGAATGCCTAAATGGCCACTTGGCACAAACGGAAGGACACGAGCCGGTTGCGATGCGGTATATGGGAGAAAAATTCCAAGAGTTTTGTTTGTCAAGTTGGTCTCGTGTTGGCGCCGTCCTTAGCGGTTACTAATTATGTTCGGGGAGAAGACAAAGTAGCAGAAATTTAGGGGGAGTCTTTCGACCTTGTAAAGTTCGTTGGGGAGACAAAGTTTACAGAGAGTTAATTTGCCTTGAGACTGATATTTTGTTTCAGTCATTAAGAAACTAGAGTCGTTTAGAATTTTGTTAGTTAGGTATAATAAACAGGAAATAGTTTGAGACTCATTTATATATGTCGGGTGTGTCACAACGTTCAGGATTACAGCGTTGTTTATGCGAATCTGCACATTATAAACTTCTGATTCCGAGGCGGTGAATTTCGTGGAAAGAGATGCTGAAATTACGTGAACTTTGATCGTTATGGCTTATTACTGTCTAGAATAATTCGTACTTGGCACTCAAGCGAAATTGTGCATTCTATGTCTCGCTTGCAGGAGAAATGGCATGTGATTTTTTTAATTTTATTTTTTGGGAGCCAAAATATCTGAGATGAATTCTCCTGCAAGGTTCTATTATTTACAGCTGCAGGCGGACAAGTACACATTTTTTGAGGGAAACATTCTTAACCAGTACAAGGATCCTAAAGCATTTGCTGTGCGGAATTTCTTCTTCCTTTAACAAAAGAAGACAGGGTTTTGTAAACAGATGTCATTTATTGCGTTTTGTGTCAGGGCGGTTAGACATTTGGGAAGAAAATATCGCCGAAACCGACACGGCCGGAAGTTTCATTCTTTTTCTTAACATTTATCACTTGCGTGTATATTTTTCTACGGATTCCCCTGAGGTTTTCAGACTTTCTTTTTCATTCGGCCGCAATCTCTGTACAGAACAAAAATAGCTTAGTGTGCTTTGTTTACTTTTCATCTGGATTTGTAGCTAGCATAAGTTAACAATTTCCTTGGAGCTTCAAACGTTCCTTCTTTAAGGAAGGAAAAATGGAAGAATACTTTTAGGTATTAATCTAAATAAATCACGCCACTTTAGCTCCGAACCGTTTTTAATTTGCACTGCTTTAAATGTATACCGTTTCTAACCTTTCTAATCCTATGAAATCCAAACCATTTAAAGCAGTACGTCTCAAATCTGGATAAGTTACCAAAATTGGGTACAAATGGTGTTTCTTTGGGTAAACGACAATCTGCCCATAGTGGACAAAACTCAGCTTTCGATAAGCAATATTTGGGTAATAGAATGCTAATATTTGACTAGCACTGATCGAAGTGTTCCTTGCGTTCTTCTTAAAAGATTTACATATGAACTCAGTTAATATTTTTTTATTTAATTCGCGTTATTTCTTCGTTATCTGGTAAAAAAAGTGTTTTATCACTATTCTCGTTTTCCCAAATGAAAAGCTAAGTAACAGATTGTACAATATCTGATTTGAGGAGACTTTGAAGAATTAGTCATGGTTTCTAATTGAATAACAATACTTAATTAAATTGTTACCTTCACGGTAAAATGTTTTTTTTTTCTCGACCAAAAGTTACGATGGTACACATTTTCTTGTCAGGATCAGAACTTACTGAATGACCTGCTTTGAAGAATTTCCTTTTTGACGGATTCCATTTGGCAGTCCAGAGTTTGTGAAATTATTCTACAAAAGTAAACAATGTCTTAGTGTTTGACTCTCGAGCTCTTCAGCACCTTATAGCTCAGTGCAACCCGTAAAAGGACGCAGCAGGCCTTTCTAGCCTTATAAGCTGCCTAATTCTTCCTTAACACACATACACATACGTGGATGTTTGTCATAAAGCCGTAAAAAAGTGTTTCCTTTACGAAAACCGTTAAAAAGTAGAATAAGAGACTAAAAGGACCTTTTTTATTGACAGAACTTATTGATTTTCCTCTCTTCTTGTGTTTTCGCCCTCTTTTCGTGTCCTCTTTTCATTTTTTTATCCGTCCTGCGTTTTTCTTTTTTTCCAGAAAATCGTCGGGTGGTTCAGCTGCAGTCCTCTGTAGCGGTAGGATCGATCCAGTTGCTCCAAGACGTATATCCGCACCGGATTTTGACCGTATCCGAGAGTAGCCCGTTTCGTTTAGTCATGCCTGCTGTGCCACTTTATCCCGGGTCACAGTTCTACATCTTTGGCCTACTGGAACCTTCGCAGAGCCCAGCACCATTAGCCATACTTATACGGTATTCCTTCCAAGAAAATTGGTGCACTTTTCTCCCCAGAATACTTCATATCACATTTTTTTACGGTATTATTAGAATCCGGGCACGTAGTGGGCTGAAAATTGTGGATATCCAACCCACGTCCAGTTTTTGGCAAGTGGAATGGGAAGTGAATCATAAACATTCAGCAGCCCTGGCTACCGTTAGCAAGAATCAGAGTGCTATTTCGGGAAACAACAGGTATTCTGACCGTTTTCTTCCTTTTTTTCTTCCCTTTTTTCTTCCTGCATTTAAAGCTATTGTTTTCGGGCAAGGTTTCCAAGAAGGATTTTTTTTTCTAAATTCTACAGAAAGACAGACCAGGGCAGACAAAAAGAAAATGGAGGAATAAGGAGCCTAACTGTTGAAAAGAGAAAAAAAATACTGATCTTTCTTTGCAGGAATGAAGAGCTGTTTGCGTGCTTGTTCCAAGTGGAAGAAGATCCGTCTTACGATTGGACAGATGGAGGCCGCATAATCTGGCATTGGAGCACTCGCTATCCTGAAAGCTACGGAGCCAAATTGCCTCCCCTACCTCCGGCCAACTTGCTAGGCCAAGCCGAGACGTTCGAAGACGATCGCCGGAAGTTGATTTCTGCCATCCAAGTCTTGAAAGATGATATCCAGGCAGTGGTTCCTATCGCGAAAGTAAACTATATTATGGTTATTTAAAGCTTATTTCGAAACCATGTCCTGCCACCCCCCTGGCTTCCTTCCTTTTTTTCTGATTTCCTCTTTTTGCTTGATCCTCTTATGGGCTACTTTTCCGGTCTATTTTAGACCCGCGAGTTGATGAATACAGCGATTTTAAATGGTCGCCAAGTTGGAATTCCTTTGCGGATTTTCGTGGTGAGCCAAAGTGGACAAGTGGCGGACGTGACTTTGCAGTCTTCGTGCACCTCCGCCGATGACAGCATTCTTAAGGTTGGTAGAAATTTGCCCATGGGGGAAAGGAACTTGTATAACCTTAACTAATGCGCATTTGATGTCAATAGCTATTTCTTGGATCGTTTCTATGGTTATAGAGTAAAGCATTTTTTTTTTCCTGAAGAAAAGGGGCACATTTGGATTTTGGACGCTGCCTTATCAGCAAACATCGATAGCAATAAAAAGGAAAGATTGTGTGAGAAAAGGTTCAAAGACGACGGCACCTGCAAGTTTGATATGGCAATCAGAAAAAAGGAAATTTTTTCCACCAGCAAAATTAATTAAATTATAGGATTATTGTATGCAAGGTAAGGTAGTTTACGGAAGTGAAAGTACTCGACAACATTTATGTTTTTGTATATTAATCTGTCTTCGGGTTTGCTTATTGAATTTTTGGCAACTTTTGTGTCGGTTTAACGTTAGTGTGTCAAAAGGGCAAATTGTACCCTGGAACACGCCTCTCTTGCAATTTGAAGTAAACCGTGGATATTCCATATTTCCATATTTCTTTCACTGCGCTAGTAAACTGCTGTTCGAAATTTTATTCACTCCGTCAATTTTCTTGATGTGTTACTCGGTGCTTTGAAAAACATAAAAGATATAAAATATGAGTAAACTACGATCACACTTAAATGCTACTCGTTTTGTCTCCTATTATTGTACATACTCCTTACAGACTACGCAACATTGTGCCAAGTGTTCATTATTAAACTTAACAATATGCTCTACTGGAAGATCGGGGCTAATTTGGATTTCCATAAGGAAAGTAATCCATTAAATTTAATGCTAAAACATGCCATATTCAATTTACTCCATTATTTATTTAATATTGCATTCAGTTGTATAATAATTTATGCGTAACAAAATTCTTGTCAATTCGTTGTTTTATTATATTTAGTACATTACTGCAGAAAATCGGACATACAGGCAATCATTACTGGAATACTTTAACTCAGCGTTTTTCAAACTTGCTGTCTAGGGGCGTCGGGACATGTTGAAAAACTTCAAGCATATGCATTTTTGGGATGGGGTGCCGCAACACAGATCTTGAAACGCCAAGGGCGCCGCGAGACAAAAAAGTTTGAGAACCACTACGTTAACTCCATTTCTGCCCAAAGAACTGCTTACTTTTTTATGTATATAAGACGTTAGATTCATTCGTTGAATTACATTGATCTCACCGATTATGTCACATGCAGGACTAGTGTAACGATACTGGTTTGTAACCTTTTAACAAACTGGTTTATAACCTTTACACGAACAAATTTATAACCTTTTTAACGTATTGTTAAATAACTTGTGATTTCCTTAAAACATATTTGTAAAAAGTCGGCTACCTATAATGACTTAAGAAAGATACTCAAAAACCCACTTCTTGATGAAGCAAAGTATTGTACCAAACTCAGACTTATATCCTAAGTAGTCTTTGTTCTTTACTCGTGAATGTTTCACCGTTGCGATTTGCCCCATTTTTCTTATGTTTTTTTAAGCCGCATGTTGCTTGTAATTCGCAAATTATAGTGTTCTTTTTTAATTGGCTCGCGTGTCAGCCCAGCCATGCCCCTTTCGGTTCTCATGTCAATAGAGATTATCGATGAAGACAATTTACTGTCTGTGAAAAAAATGTTCGTACTAATTTTACATGCCCCGTTTCTGCCTCTAACTTGCCCCCGGGAAAATGGATTTTCCTCTGTTTATTTTCTTAAACACAGGGGGTAAGGTTGATATCCCCTGGGTACGGCTATCTTTAAACAATTTCTTTTATCTTTATCAGTTCCCTGAAAGTTGTAATTTAGGTCACTTTAGACAATTTCACAGTTTCCTTAAAAATTGGCCTAAAAGTCTTAATCATTTACCATGAAAGTCCTGTTCCGAATTTTTAGTTCGTTGTAGTGAAACTAGTTGGTACATTTTCACGTCAAAAGTCATCAGTGTCATTTGCCCTTTGCTTAGTACCCACACTTAGCCAACATTACCTGTCATCTTTACTTATTAGCATACCCATCGTAAAAACGATCCCTGCTTTTAATACCAAGCGTGTAATTACAACACGATTTCCCTCTCGTTAAGATGACAGAACTAAAGGTAGTCATCATTTAATTCCTTACTATCAAGAAGTACCATACTACCCATAATTATCTCCAGCTAAATTAAGCGAACAGTAAAAGCCACAATTTCAAGGCTCATTACCACCAGCCATGATAATTACGCTTGCCAAGTGTGGTACTATGAGAAAAAAAAAACTGTCGCACACCAAGTTCGGGAGCCGGTAATAGAAGTCGTTTCCACTAGCCCAAGAGTCTCATTTGGGGAACAACTGTTCTTCTTATCCTCCTTAGGTCTCTCCGGCTTGTACTCTGGTCTACGTCGATGGATCGGAAATCCGAGGCTCAAGCAACGCCACCATTATTGTCAAGTATGGATCTTCCGTGGGCTACGCTCATTTCACGGTCTGGGTGCCTGAAATGCCGTTGGAGCTTGTGGTCCAAGACGCGGCTTTGAGTCCCATCCTTGGCTGGAAAGTAGCTGCAGCGAAGGAAAAGTCTGAGGCTGTGTGTCGCTTACGTTTCCAGCAAACACCCCTAGAGGTCAATAGAATTAGAAGGAATAAAAAGAAATAGAACAAAAAAACTTTTTATGTTCGTGGGCTGGAGAAGTTTCTAATTGTGTTCTGCTCCTTTGTTTTTTATGGGGGCCTCGTGCAGGTGATCACCAAGTTTTTCGCCGAGGATCACGAATCGGGTCGGGTGACTTATTTTGTGTCCCGCAAGACCTACGTTTACGTGACGGATTTAGTACAGCCATTTCTCAGAGTGTCGGACCCGCGACGCTTAATATTGCGTGGGACAATCTTAGAAGGACAACAACTGGGCCAAGCTGATGTTCAAGTAAAGGAGTCTTATTTTTGCTTGCTTATAAAATTTTTACCTCGATAACTGGGTTGAGAAAGAATGGCTAAGTAAAGTTTGGGGTTTTGTCTATTTTTTCTTCCTTTTTTTTTTTTTCTTCGACTTGGATGATGCGCGGACTTTGGCTTTCCTTGTCGGAATTGAAGGTGGTTTCGCCCATCACGAGTCAGATTTTGGGGAGCAGGAGCATTGAAATGACTCACGAACGGGTAGAAATTGTCAGTATTACTGCCAAATTAGTATCGGGTTTGCAGTTCCGATTACAACCGGATGGCGATTGCGAAGAGTGTCATCTAGCGGAAGTGGCGGTGTCCAGACAACTTACTGCGAAATATCAGGTAAAAAGCATTCTTTGGTTAGTAATTCATATAGCTGTTAAAGTAGTTGTTTTAAGTTGATTGTAGAAATGTGTGTAATGTTTAGTGGGATGTTTAGTGGGAGACTATCGAGAGAGAATTTCGGAGAAAATGACTAGTCATGAGTTAGAACTAGTCGAGCTCATTTTCTAAAATAATCTATTCCTGGCAGGATAGAGCGGATATCAACAATGACAAAAAATAGAGCGAGAAATTTACATGTGAGAATTATTCATCATTCAGGAGTTTGCCATAGTGTATTAAAATATGCGTCCCCACATCTTTGTGTTTCCATATCGGTGTTATATTGGAGTAATATATTGCGAGCGAAATTGCTTCTTAGTACCTTGTGTACCAAGAAGATTGGCAATTTAGTACGCGCAACTTTCCAAGTACCAAGCTAGTTAGCATATGAAAGAGATGCATGGCGCGCATTTTCATTGTTGATCTGTTTTGAGGAAATTCTTCCAGAAAAACCTAATAGTTTATTTCTTTGCAAACAACAATACGGCGTCCTTATTTATTTTTTGCTTTTTTTTTTAAAAAAAAAGGAAGAGTGTGCGCTAGGAGAGATAAATAGCATTAAGGCCCCGGTATACACAAACTTCTTACGGACGAATAACACGGGGAGCTCTAAAAAAAGACTTCTGCGTAGTGCTTAAGTATATTTCAAATCAATGCTTGCAGTAAAGTTGTGTTAATTGATATCTAGTGCCTATGTTTGAGATGTTTTGAAAATATGTTTTTATTAAATTTAAAAACTGTAGGTGAATTTTGCAAATTCAGAAATATTAAAAAAATGGCTGACAAGAGCACAAGTTAACTTCTTTCAACATTTTTTGGTAAAAATACAATTCAAATCGGACGAGTAGTTTTTACGATACCATTACTAGAGTTACCAAATTTTAAGTAATGGTATTGTAAAAACTACTCGTCCGATTTGAATCGTATTTTCATTAAAAAAAAGTGTTGAGAGAAGTTATCTAGTGCTCCTGTTACCCAGATTGTATTTTTTCAAATATTTCAAAATTTGCAAAAATTCACCTATAGTTTTTAAATTTAATAAAAACATATTTTCGAAAAGTCTCAAACATAGGCACTACATATCAATTAAGACAACTTTACTGCAAGCATTGATTTGAAATATACTTAAGCACTACGCAGAAGCCGTTTTTAGAGTTCCCCGCCTTATTCGTCCATAAGAGGTTTGTGTATACCGGGGCCTTAATGCCAAATTGTTTCGGAATTCTTACAGGGAAGTGTGCATGGAGTGATTTTGCTAGTAATATTGATTAGATCTTGGTATTACTTTGGTCGATAAACGTGTACGTTACTCATCTTTCTCTTTTTGTACTTGTTCCATTAAAAGGAAGCCTTACTGGACATAACCGTGCATTTCTCCGACGGCACTACCTCCGAGCTCCACCATATCCCTTCTCAGTATTACAACCTTTCCATCGAGTCTACCAACAACTCGGTCGTGACGTACGCGCCCTCTTCCCACCAACGCACTCATTATCCTCGGATCATCGCCGTAGGCGAAGGGCAGGGCGACTTGCTCAAAATCCGCCTGGATCCGGCCGCTGCCTGTCTACGCTCCTCCGCCACCACTGCGGCCCATCCCTTAGCCCTGGCCTTAGCTCACGTCGAGGTCAACTTCAGTCGTTCATCCATGGCTCTCATCGACGAAAACGTCAACGAATCCGTTGACCCTGCGCTGCCTGCCGTCGCGCACCCCAAACTCCACAAAGCAGAGCGCCCTCGGGGCAACCCACGCACTGGAGGCGGGGTAAGCTCTACCAACAATTTACTAGGCAAGAAACTAGCTCCTCCCCCCGAACACTTTAACCCGGGGAGTATCACCTTCTCCGAACCCGCCTCCGCCGATTTGGACAACTTTATTGGTCCGGCCGTCGTAGGGGATCACAGTTTTTCGCTCCGAGACGACAGTAACCAGCTCCCGACCGCCAAAGGGAACTACTACGATGACGTCAGCAACCCCAAGCTGTACGCTGCCGTTTTGGCTGATCTTCCAGAACGCAGTAGCCACGCCAATACGTCTTCCCCGATGGAAATCGCCGTTTTTATCCTGCTGGCTGTTTTTAGCGTAGCTATTTTTGTCTTTGTGGGCTTCTGTATGGTCTTCGCCATCCGTCAGCAAAAGCAAAACCGCGATCTGGATGACGTCACAGGCACCTTCCCGCCCTCGCGGCACTCGAGCGCCAAAAAAGCTTCCGACGCTCAGCTGGAAACGAGTGCCCGCGATTGGGTTTGGCTGGGGAAATCCACCTTAGACCGCCCGACCCATTCACCGTTCCATGAACCAGCGCCCAAACCCCAAGAAAGCGCCCCTGGCGGCGGTCAGCAGCCATCGAATCCTCCGGCGAGCGAGCATGGCGGCAAAACAGCCACCAACGCACCTCACGCTAACTGTAACCTGAATCGCGTCAAAGAAGCCCGTATTATGCCAACAAGGGAAGCTCCGCCCCCTGCCCGCCCCATTATTATAGATTCGTCGACTTATAATAAGAAGAACATGCGCATGATCCAGAATCCCGTCTTCAGCCCGGAGCCATCGAACAGAAACAGCTCACAGAAGCACGTCGGGGTGAATACCAATGTAACACCGCCTTCGGGGGGCGGGGTCACAGGCGTGGTGGACGACAATCGCGTCAACAGCGTGACGTCCATTCCGAACGTGACCAAACGCCTGGCGGCACATAAAGCGGCCAACGCGCGGTATAAAAGGTTTGGGATGGTGGATTTTGCGGACAACATGCTGAATATGCCGGAGATCCATTTATACACGAACAGCTGGCTGTTACCCGGACAACTGGACCCTGAGCGAAATATTCAGAACAGGGAGGAGTTTACGCAGAATCTTTTGAATGCCAATACGAACGGCAATATCAGCAACATGTACGAAAA
The DNA here is from genome assembly GCA_020615345.1 of Triops cancriformis. Taxonomy (NCBI): domain Eukaryota; kingdom Metazoa; phylum Arthropoda; class Branchiopoda; order Notostraca; family Triopsidae; genus Triops; species Triops cancriformis. The sequence goes on from JAHZNP010000317.1 coordinate 47,727, forward strand.
TACGCGAGAGTTGCTGCGACAAGAGCGGGATACGGAGAAAGACAGCACTACCAACTTTGTTAGCTCACCAGTGATTCAAGCCAGCGAGGTCGACATTCGACGAGCGACTATTATCGAAAACCCGCGTTTCTCGACGACGTGTCCTGACGACACGACACACCATCTATCGAGTACTGCTGCAGTTACGACCAACAACAACAACGCCGACATCCTCACCATGGATTATGACCAACTCCTAGCGTTTTACCATCAGCTAAAAGAGCCTATCATGTCATAAATGGGACTTGAATACGGAAAGGCAAAAATAGAGACAAACAGTGAGATTTTTAGTAAGAATGGCAGAATCTCTTATTCCGTTTTCCTTAGATTAGAGCTGCAAGCTTCCTTGTAACTTGAGATTGAGCCAAAGGAAGTTGTTACGAGGAAGTCATTACAAAAAAAGAATCGCGTCGCATTCCAGGGAAAGTAATTTGAAAGTATTTATAAAAGTTGTCGAAGGCTAGAATCTCGTTCCTCGTGCAATTCTTTTCGCCTCTCCTTCTTAAAACGCCTACACCAAAACTTGTGGTAGATACTTTTTGCACTCGAAAGTAAACTAAATGGGCCTGGATGAACCATTGTATTTTTTTTATTTGGAAGCTACGAAGAATGTTGCTAGATTTTCGCTCCTTTGTGATGCACTGCTTAGGTAAAAAAGAAAACTTACAGAAGTTTGTTTTTATGGAAATCTCTGGTTAATTTATTTTCCGTAATTTAATATGAATTTGTAATTATTGCACATCACGTTAATGTTGGTGTGGAATATCTTCTCAGCACCTCATGGAGAGAAGGTATTTTGCGCAGAAGTCGTTTGGGGAATTTTTGTTGATGGGGGAAACCCCTGCAATGTTGACGGCCAGAAACTTAAGCGAAAGTTCAGGTACTGGATTTTGTATGTTTTAAATGGAACTTGCTGAAGTTTGTAATTACTTTTAACCATTTTCTGTGATTCTTGAGTTGTTGAGTTAATCTGTTGCGCCGCCCTCGGGAAACAAATCTTTCTTGTGCCATACCAGCTTTCTGAAACAACAGAGGGATTCTACAGTGGGGAAAGCCATTGTTGGATACAGAAAGTGAAAGACTTTCCCTTTGATCCTTGCACGGATGACGGGGAAACCATTCTGATTATTCTCCCAAGTGGAACGGATCCATTGGCGTGAAAAGACAAAATGTATTATTACCAATAAAAGCAGTGAAGATAACCGGTCTTGAAATATCTATGATTAGAAACGCCAAATTATTGAACATTTCTTGAACATTCCTTATTTACGCATGCAAGCTTATGCATTTTGAGATTCCATACGTGTGCAACGTGGCCTATGCGTCTTGTTGGTTTTGTGTAATTTGTTCGAGCGTGCCAGAATTCTAATATGCAAATTGAGGACCACTTTCCCTTGGCTCGGATCGATTTTGAATTTCTGCCAACGGTACAAAAGAGAAGTCGTGTAAGTTGAGTAGCAAGATTTTGGGAGGCGAAAAAATGCCTCGCGTTCAATTCTGAGACTTTATTCTTTGTTTCACTTCTGTTTGATCGTAAACATATAATATATTGAAATAACTTTGAATGCTCTGGAGGTGGGGTTGATGTAGTGAGAGTTTTAGGGAAATTGCATAAAATGCTCGTGTCCTGCAATACTTAAAGGGCCAAACAGATCAATGCTACCTTGTTTTTGCGAACGAAGCTAGAAGTAACGTTGATTGATAGATAATTCGTAAACTAGGTCTGTTGTGTTCGTAGTTTAATTCGTTCCATGTGTTCGGTACAAAGTTGGTTAAAATATTTGCTTAGGAGAGACTGGGAACGATTAGGACTCGGAAATTCCACAAACAATAACTGATAAAAATACAGATAGTGTATTTAAGAATTGTTTAAAAGGGAACCCTAGCTAATTAACGCAAATTATTCGTGTATAAGTTATCATTACAAAGAACAAACATAACTTGAGAAAATTATTAATCTGTTTTCCCAACTTGCCTTACAAAAATGGGTTCTGTTCTTTTCACTTATGTTAAATCATCTAATAAATACAACTCTCCATACACGTAACCCGTCCGTTAACGAACATTGCGTAAAAGCTTAGCGACAGGTTCATTAACTTATAAAGCCAGGAGCAAAGCCAAAGTACGAATTTAACCGGAGTGCTTTAGACCAGATGCAGTATGTTGTGTGATTTAGCAACCCTACACCCTACAGAATGTAAAACTAGTGTTCACACTTTAAAAGAAAATTTAAAAACATAAAAGCTACTATATTTTTAAAGAAATTTTATTAAAATGGCGCCACTTTTAACTGACCTTAGAATCTGTAATTTGGCACAAAGGCAGTGTAAGTCCATCGCATTATTGCAGTAAAAAGTTGTTTGGCTAGTTTCTTTATAGGGAAACAGGTTGAAACTATCCGAGTTCCATGTTAAGTTTGCCCGAGCACTAGGACAAATTTAACGAATGATAAAAGTCAAAGCTTGAGTAGTTGTTAATCTTATGTATTTCATTGTTGCACTTTTCGTGCATACACTAGCTCACTGGATTTCCCGGACACATCATAACCTAGGGAATATATCTTCGTGCACAAAGTGAAATTGAAAAATCGTTATAGTTATATTTGTTGTAGTCTCCTGTGCATCCTTTATAAAACAAGTAAAATTATAAGGTAATCTATTGTTTTAGTAGTAGATTCATTCTGCCCTTACGATAATATATGGACACATGCGTGCTAATCATTTTGTTGATACATTCAATGAAAAGATAGACTAAAATATGTGTCCACTATAAGTCTGGGTAAATTCAGATGTGTATAAGCTGTGCCATTTATTTCTTTTTGTGTAATTCTTATGCGAGTTCGTCTTGGAATCTTTATTACACAGCTTCGTTTAGAATAACTTCTTGTTTCCCAATTGATTTCTGTGAATTGTTTTTCTGCGACTTCAGCCTTCAACTTTCTCTGCCGCATGTGACTCTGACAATCCCGACTGCCGTTATACCTATCACAAGTGAAAGGGAGTCAGGCTCATGGTACCACGCATATGTCAGAAGGTGATATTAGGGAACATGGAACACAACGCGAGCCAAGTTTGCTTCGAGTTCCTTTCACCTCTTTTAAGTAAACCACGGAGTCTACACGCATCAGTCGTTTCCGTTAGCTTAATGATTCATGCCATGACCGTATATCATGTCAGCTATACCCTCTCAGATTCGCTAATGGCACCAGTTTGAGAATTTACCACTTATAAGCAACAGTTAATGAGCTTTGTGTTCGGTACGGATAACTTATCCAAACCTACTTAAGAAAGCCTTTGAATAAAAGGTGTGGTTGAAACGGCGTTCGTAATATAATAGACCTCAGCTTGGGATGTGCTCGGTTAATTATTATTGATTTGGGATCGGGAAACAGGGCTTTAGATACAAATCAAAATCGACGTAAAGATAAGCATCCGACTAGAAACGTCCTGTGCTGCTTTTTTTTACATCTAAACAGGATGAAACCTAGTTTTTGCACTTTCTTTTTTTTATTTCAGTTCCCGACGTAGGCTCGCGCCTATTGTCGGTTACACTTTCTTATGCACGAGAATAATAATGTGACAAATAAAAAACTCATCCGAAATATTCAACGGAGAAAAAATGCTACACTGTTATTTTTTTTGTAAATTTACAATTGCAGCAAAAAATTATAAGGACTTTACTGTAAAAATACTTTATTAATGTTTTTCTACAACAAATTCGTTGTTAAAAAATTAGTTTTGTAAGTATTTTTACAGTGAAGTCCTTGTAATTTTTTTCTGCACAACGAATCATTGTAAATGCAAAAAAAAAATAATTTTTTACAGTGTACAGTAGATCTACAGTAAACCAAATTGGGTTTTCGAGAAGGTAAACTGTAGAACATGTATTGACAATAGTGCCCGGTCTTTCCTGCATTACATTCCAAGCTTCTGCTTTCATTTGCGTGCATTTTCCGACTATTTAAATTGCTAAATGCAATAGCAATTTAAATTGTGCAGCCAAGTCAAGAAAAATGTTTCTCTTGAATATATTTTTTTAACTTAAAGTTGCACGAAAAGCTCGTACTCCGCAATCTGTTCTATCGCAATGAAGCTCTTGGTAGAATTCTAATTTTTTTTGTGGGTACTGTTCATGAAACCCGATAGGATACAGATATCTCCAAAGGACAACAAAAGTAAACTTTTGCGTGACTCAGTTACTTGAGTATCGCGTTTCTTGCCCACGAAAATCAGCAGGTGGCTTAAGGTAAGTGATATTGTTACTCAAAACCGAGTGCAGAGCGAGTATGACTCAGGAAGGGTGGCTTATGTACTGTACAGTACGTACTGTACCACGCTGACGCAGATTGCAGCAAGCGAACGTGCAAAGAAAGAAACAGCAAGAGTGGGAAAGAAAGATGAATGAAGTACCCGTGTGAACATCCTTTCCAGCTTTTTTTCTATGCATCAACTTACTCAACGGCATCCGTTCGTTTCTCCTTACCGATAATTTATCTCTTATTCCCTTTTCTAACTCTTTTCATTCCACCTACCTTTCCCTTTTGTACTGCACACGAGGTTACAACAAGCCCCAAAGCTTCCCTGTCAAGGTGTGTTGGGTGCTTAATTTGTAAAAGAGACCCTCAGGGGGTTCTGTTTACCTGGACCAATTGAGCTTTGCCATTGGTGGAAACCCTCATGCAAGAGGATGGGCGAAGAACCTTGGGAAAGTCAATGAGCGCTGTGTTGCGATGCTACGGGCATCAAAGCAACTACCACCAGAATGTAGCATAGTTCAAGCCCGTGGTCCTTTACATTCCAACAATTGCCTTTCGCTATTGACTTCTAAACTTGGACTACTTCGTATAGTGTGAAAATCCACTAATACTCCCCATCCATTTAGGTAAAAAAAGGGATTTGCGGGATTACCACCTGTCTTATTTTCTGTGACAGTTCTATCCGATGCCCAAAGTAAAAGGGCACTGGAAGTGCGTTGGGACAAGTGTTGTGCAACAAGTGTACTTACTGTATGTATACAACCACCTTTTACTAGGGTTGGTTTGCATACTTATGGGTTTATAGAAGGTCGTCTCTCAGATCGTCTCTAGTTCACCTTGCCAGATTCTGAATACCATACAATAATAAATTGTCTTCCAACAAAATGTTTGCTGGTAGAAATTCTTACAAGTAAAAAAATAGTTTGCCGTTGTAAATGTCCAGTGTTTTGCACACTGCATTGTAATTGCTGAGAGAAACTCATTTTCAGTGCAGTACAGTAACCCCCAGTTTCATTAATATTCTCTTCAGTATTTAATTTCTTGAAGTCTTACGAGTAATTCTCTTTTATGTCTGTTGTTTGTTGTTTTTCTTCCCTATTTTTATTTTGGGGTAATCTTTCGAGTATTTCTTTCTCATCTAGCTATGTAATTAATTATATAATTTTCTACCTGTCCTTTCGGTATCTTTTTAATTTAGTTATATTGTACGTTCCGATATTGTGACGTAATAATATTGGATCTGGTAATAAGACCATCCTTACCATAAATTTTCAAGAAATTAAACGTAAGCGAAACTTTATTTAGTCTTGTTACTGAAGTGTAATCCTGTTACGAATGTTCAATTAAGTTTATCGAAAGATTTATCACAGTCGACCCCCTTTCATTTCCAGCGGTGATGTCATGCGTTACTAGAAAAACATCCTGCATTAATGCGGGTTGTCCTTGAAGTTCTTGGTTAATCTTGTATTCCCTACGCAGGTGAAATCGCTTTGGGGAATCCGTAACCTTTTTTCCGTGTGCGTGGTATGTCGACAAGCGTCTTCTAAACTAGCTGGGGCTATGGTGATTATCTGGCAGGGTGCGACCTACGTGCCAGCATTGAAATCGCCGCAAGTCAGAGACTATCTCAGCCAAGACCACCACCACCACCAAAGCAGACGCAGAAGGAGGAGGACGCTGGTTAAAGGCCAACAGCGAAGCAAAAAGCCTTTTGGAATCTGTGCCGGTGTTCGAAAGCCTCACAAGTCCTCACCGAACTGGGGAACAGTGTTGTTGGCTGGCAGGCCTCCAGCCAGCCATCTTGGTACCTGGAAGGAAGTTGAAGTGTTTCATAGCTGGCTTGCCTAGTGGCTCACGGGACTTGCAGAACTTGGAAGTGCATTAACAGCAGCCATTTTCACCTGACTCGCCAACCAAGTCGGGAGGTGCAGACTAGTGGCCAGCTTGGCTTCAAAATTCCTCCACTCAATTTTTTAAATACTTTTTAGTGATTAGGGTGGAGTCAGTGTCGTTCTGGATTTGACGCTGGAAAATGACCTTGATCGCAATCCTTCCTTTACTCGTTTTTGTGTGGTTGACAAAGTGAAACCTTGTCTGGGGGTCAAAGAATTGTGAAAATTTCGTTTTAATCGACTGGATGAGTACCCGGGGATAGCCAGAAACTTTTTTTTTCGTGCTCGGAAGAGATTCCGACTTTTAATTCCAGAAGCGAAGAAAAGGTCACTGAACTCCAGTGTCACCCTTGCCAGGATATACGTGCTCTGGGGCAACAAGTTGAAAACTCACATGAGTGTCGTGTGCGTATGTGGGTTCTGGTTATAAACAGCACAGCAAGGGAAAAGACGGTGGGTTTTTGGACGAGTTTTCCATACGGTTTGGCCTCGCTCATTGACTGTGACGAACGTGTTTCCGGGAGAGCAGAGTCACGGCACGATAAAGGTTGCCATTGGCTGACTATTAGTTCATCGGCTAGCCTGCCATCATCCTTTTCTCGTTGTCACTTCCCAAACCCTTAAAAAAGAGTGTCCAGCAAAAAGATGGCCTCGCCACGACGCCGACCGCAGCAGTCGAGCGACTCGACGCCCATTTGCCGGTGTCGTGTATTGTATTTGGGTTCGGCGGTGCCCCATGTCACCAAAGATGGTTTACAAGGCATACAAGAACCTCTTCGCGAGCTGTACCCTGAACAGGGTGCGCTGGGCGCCAAGGGGATTGACTCGTGGTTGTCGGTCTGGAGTAACGGCTTGCTCCTAGAAAACGTCGACGAGCATTTAAAACGGGTGGCCAGGTTCTTTCCGATCGAGAGTCTGCATTATTGTGCGGCGGTACGCTACGTCTTGGTCCCGGGGTCATCCTCAGGGGACAAAGTGGCACGGTTCTTGCCCTTGGACTCGCCTTTTGCGCGCAGTCCCAGTATTAACCATCCGCCACTCTTTGCGTGCATCTTACGTCGCACCACGGGCATCAAGGTTCTCGAATGCCACGTGTTTATCTGCAAGCGCGAAACGGCCGCCAACGCACTGGTGCGCTGTTGTTTCCATGCCTACGCTGACTCGACCTACGCCCAGCGGATCGAAAACGGCACGGCCAACGCTTACGACGGCCCGACCACTATCCCTAACGGCAACACCTCACCCGGTTCCTTGGTGGGAACGGGCCGACCCCCAGCCCGCAACGGTCCCAATGCGGTCCAGGCCGAGGCCGAAGTCACCCTGGATTCGATTGAAAAAGTCGAAGAATGGCGGGCGAGTCAAAACGGCTTGGCGCGTAACGGGACCGGAGCTCACCACGACCACATGAGCAGCCGCAATAGCAATGGCATGGGAAGTGCCTCGGCCTCCATGACCATCTTAGACAATGTCTCCACTGACGGCGTGTCCATCTACAACGGCGACGAAACGCACAAAGTATGGGCGGCGTCCTCGCCGGTGCACCACCTGCCCAGAAACGGGTCGGTGCAAGACCTGGTTTACGCGGAATACGGAGGCAACACGCTTCGTAGCATTCGCTCTTCTGGCTCGGTCTTGGCCCAAAATCAGCGAACGGCTCGACCGCGGCAGATGGCCATTCCCACCGCGGTGCCGCCCCCTCCGCCGACCGATTACTCAACCTTGCAGTCGGTCAGCAAAACCAAGAAGCGAAAGGAGAAGAAACCCAGGTCACATTCAGCCTCGCGTGGGGAGGAAGTGGTCTACATGACCCCGCAAGGGTATCCCATGCTACCCATGCTACCCCAAATGGGTCTTCCGGGGCCGGTACCTCGACGAGCCGCCAGTGTCCTTAATATGCCGGTAAGCGGACCAGGACTTCACCAAAGACCTCCAGGGCAGGGTTGGATGCCACGTCCTCCGCCCCCACACATGGGGATGGTACCAACCATGCGACGACCGCCGCCCCCTCAAATGATGATGCCCATGCCAGTACCCATGCCGGTAGCGGTACCCAAGAAGTCAGGGTTCAAATTTGGAACGTTTAGCTCCCGGGGCAAGAAGCATAAGCAACTCGCCATGCCGCCTGGGTATATGATGATGCCCCCGCCACCTGGTGGCGCGGGTCCCGCCCCACCTCCCATGATGCCTCCGCCTATGGCTTTCGGCATGCCTCAACATGTCCGGGCGCCCTTCGCCATGGAGGAGCCGATTTACATGCCGACCTCTGCCCGTCCCTTAAGTCCCATTGCGTCGTATCAACCGAACCAGTTCCCTCATGAAGCTTACCTCTTACAACAACAATACACGGCAACGTCGCCCATGGCACCCCACATGGTCCCCGAAACATTAGAGAGACCGGAGAAGAAGGGAAAGAAGAAATCTAAGAACAAATCGCCGACGGTGGCAGCGTCGCCAACGGACGAGGATAACGATTCAGTCTTCAATACGGGCATTTACCGGAAAGGCCACCTCAATGAACGCGCCTTTTCTTACTCGATACGACAGGAGCATCGTTCCAGATCGTACAGTTCGTTGAATACCCCGTTTGCAGATGGCGGCAGCTTACGGCAACCGGACAAAAAAGAACGGGAGCTCATCCAGATGGTCCATGATCTGGACTTGTCCGCGGATGATATTGAACGATCTGAAGTCCCCGTAGCTATGTATCAACAGAAGAGTCGACAAGCGAGATAAAGATGTTAGCCCTACCCTCCAATTATCCAAACCCAGGTACATCAATGCTTTAACTTCCCAACCGAAAATTTTTAGGAGTTTTGAAAAGATCCCTTAAAGTTCAACGCTGACAAACATGTTTATGTTGGATTGTAAATTAAGCGACAGAAATCCCCTAGAAGCCCATTTAATTGGGCGAACTGCGTAGACGCCGTGATTTGTAGGCTTTTTTCCGTTGACACTTAGCAAAGCCAGTGACATCAGTCAAGAATGAAGTGTTTTAGCAATGATAATATGAAGTACAATACTGTTTTCGTTGTAAGTATTGTTGCCTATTTATTCGTCCAGTTTTCTAAATCTGTCCCTTAGCCGGAAACATATTTTCAAACCCCGATCCGATCTAGACACAGCGTTGCCACTTCCTTTAAAAGTAGGTTTGGGGTTTGAAAATATGCTACCGGAAAATGGAATCGTATGGTCAAGCCTGGACTGGAAATTATTGAAAAAAAAATGGAAAGCACTGGAAATTATCGAATGCCTGATCTCCCTTCCCCCAAAATGTCGCTAAGCAATTTTTTCAATCTAGGAAATTGATCAAGGCAAGTAGCAATGTTTTATTTAATTAGGTGTATAGAAAGCATAAAGCAAAAATAATGGCGACTAGAAAACACCTCATTACTTTCACATAAATACTTAGCTACGCATTCCGCGAAAGGCGAAATAGAACGAAACGAGATTAAATTTAGGCGCGTAAGATCGAGGCTTTTCAAGAAAAAGTCTTTTTCAACCAGTGTTGTCGCCTTTCTGAGCTTTTACCTTTAAAATGATTTAAAAACATGGAAAAGCTCGTTTGACAGTTATTTTCGCAAATAAAGGAAAGCTTTCAAGTTTCTTGAAAAGCTTTTACTCTACTATGCTTTTACTCTCCTAAGACGGAACTTGGTTTTATTAATTATCCGCGGTATCCTAGTTCACAAAAATTTCCCCTCTCTAGGAAAAGAGTAAATCGTGGGTGGGTGAGGGGAATGAGACGATATTGAAAAGACGTAGAATCTTGTAGGTCAAGTTGGGCCCTTAGGGAAGATTCCTAACCAGTTACAGGGCTTTAAAATATTTTTATTAGGACGTTAAAGGTGACTGATGGTACGGCATTTTTTGGATCCGGTTTACAGCGGACCGACAATACCAAGTTATTCCTTTAGAATCTTTGGATTTTTGAGGTGAAGCTTGAGGTTTTCCGTGTGTGATTTATCGAACAGGAAACCCAGCGCATTCCGTCCTTTGTGGTCCAAGTTTTCTGTTTTATTACTTATTTCGTTATCTCCCACTGAAGTGAAAAAAGAAAAAGTCTCACGTTCTTCGTCACGGTACAAACCATTTGTAAAAATTGTTAACGCTCCAAATTTTTCTTGTCGGTAATGTATAACCTATTGCAACCCCAACTGTAAACTTGCAAGTTGGAAAATACGCTCGGAGTCGTTCCCAGACTGTATATCACAAGTTAAGCGGTAAAATTATGAGGAACACATCTGAGGATGGGTTAAGGAAATTATATGCTGTTTACTTGCCTAATGAGTATGTTTTTGGACATTTTTTTTACAGGGAATAAGGACGAAAGCGAGTAACATGTATGGATGCAGTGTTAGCATTTGCGGTTTCCAAGCAGTCATTCAGTAAGGAGTGTGTTACACCAAGTCAAAGTCAGCGCATCTTTATGGAAGCAACAAAATATTTGTGGACATTACCCTTGAAAAAGAAGAACTGTAAGAGTTTGTAAAGTAATTACACATAGTTAGCAATGTAGTAAATAATTAAGCTTAACACCGCCTTATATGAAAGAAATCTTGTACGTCCGTCGAAAGTGATTGACATTTGAAGACCCAGGTCCATTAACCAGCATCTTTCTACAGTGTCTGAAATCCAGGTTACATAAGAGAAGCGTGACATGTATTGAATGCTGCGATGGTGGAATTGTATTGTTTTGTACTGTAGTCCTTTGTCTTTAAATGTTTTTCCCGTTTGCTCAACTAATCTTACACCCCAAAAAGCAGCTATATAGTTTCTTCACCCAATTATGGTGGCTACGTTTATTTCTTGTTTGATACGTTTGTAATTAACCTTTGGGCTGAACTTTTGGTTTTCCCTCGCCTGAAAAGTTGAAAAAGAAAAGAAACTTTATGGAAAGCGTGTGGTAAATGTGCCATTGAAGTGAACGGATTTTGATTATATAGGACTTTTAATTTCGAGGTGGTTGTTGCAATAAAGTTTTGGTCCTCATAAAAGAGCTTTGTTTTTTAAACATCTTCTTCCATCTATCAATGCCTTCTAACAGCAAAAGTAGGTTATAATCTCTCAAAGTCTGCTGACGGAAGCTGACGCGGTGTTGATTAGGCGTCCATTTCGTGTTCCAAAGCAGTTCATAGACTTCGTTTTTTAATGGATTATATTACCCTAGAAACTAAGATGGAGTTCCTGTTTAATGACGTCAAAGATGCAATCCAAGAAGGCAAGTGAAGACGTTTGTCGAAATTAATTGAAAGACCTTGCGTGATATTGTATAGATTTTTTATACCATTACAAAATCTCCTGCTTTTGAAAGTCCGCCTTCGAAATGTTTTCTTGGAAATATCAAATAAAAGTCCGATGCGGAGAAAAACAAGTAAGAACTTCTGTGAACTTCCATGAGCGGACAGATGCGCTCTTGTGTAAGTTGTGGTTCGCTGTTTTATTATAGGTTTACCGCGATAAGAGGGAACGTGTGTCAGAATAATTAATTATAATAAACTGTTTGCAGAAAGGGAAGCTTCGTTTAGACTACTGACTTTCGTAAAAGAATGTCTTTGTACCCGCTGCAGACGCTTTTCGTAATTCATTAACTTTCCTCTTTGGTTTTGTACCTTATAGGACTTGTATAAATTCGGTTATTATTACCTTTATAATAATGTAAATATTATTTTTAATTAGAAGTATTATGTGTTTATTTTCCTCCACCTTCATTTGTGGTCACCGTTACACCTTTTCTAAAGAAATGCTTTTATCAGTAGATCTTCCTACAAGTTACATGATCTTTCCGCGTTGCAAGTCAAAGATTAAAGTTTCTAACACGCTGCATTTGGGGGTTAATATCGAGGGGGTGAGTAGATATATTTTTCATCCATTATCTATAATCTCTTATTGTTTGTCTGGTAAGTATTTTTACACACAAAATAAATTATGCGATATTTCCTTCTGTGCTTAGATGCCGCAGCCCCACAGTGTGGAAGCATTGGCGGGAAGTTTAAAATCTGGTCTTTAATTTTAAAGCAACTCCGCAGTAAGTACGTAACTGAAAGCAAACATCGTATGTTTATGTTGGTTTATTATTATGTTTATGTTAGTAATGTTGGTTTATTTAGTGACGTCCTCTTGTTCATGTTTTCAAAGTGGCCTATTGTTAATTTTATTAATTTCTTTACAATAATGATATAATCGTTATGACTAGGCTTTTGTTGATGGGATAACTATTCGTTATCTCAATTAACGCTATTTTTTCGACAAAATAAAAAATGATAGTCTATTTGCACTTTTCACACCATAATTACCATTAATTTGTTATCATTAACTTATTTTAGTGCTACACAGAGAGCCGTTTCTCTTCCACTTCTCATAATGCAACGAAATACTGTGTATCGTGTTGCGTCCTTTTTCACTAGTTCAGTGATTTAGTACACTGGCAGAACTAATGCAGCTTAAAAAATATGTTGCGTAATGTGCCTATTAAAGACATGTCTTCCGCCGCACGAAAACCTACAAGGTCGAAAAATTCGTATACTGAGGTAAGCCCTCCAACAATGACTCAAAGCAGGCAAGGTTTTATCGAGTTGGCTTGTATTTTTCTAAAGAAGTTGCTGCTTTTATCATAAGCAAGCTAAACCAAGCACATTGTGCTGAACCTTGCCGCAGCATCATGAGGAACTTTAAAACAAAGGGACAGGAATAATAACCAAAGAAAGCTTCCAAGAAAGCAAGACGCGAATTTCTCCCGGGAGGGGATCTAGTCGCAGCGTTTGTAGACTCGTGTACAAACAATATCGTCAACAGTCAAAGTCTACGAGCGGAATACAACAGAAAAATATGCATTAGCTATTTTGTTTCACCACCATAAACCCATTTGTTTTTACCATCTTCAGAGTGTCTCCTTCGAATTCGCGGATGATGGTGGTATCTTTGCTGCCTTTCATGATGTGCGTCAACTTGTTTCCTTCTTTGGTCACAGTGGACGTGCATTTCTCTCCGTCCATGCGTTCTTCTTCGAAGGGTTCACCCAGTTTGAATTTAATTTCGGTAGTTTTGAAGGTAGTGGACGTTTTGATGGTCCATTCATCTCCGTTTTGCGTAATCTCCGTCACAGGCGTCAGCGAACCTCCCATTTTGCGCATGATCATCCCCACACCTGCCAAAAATACCATCAAAAACAATTTTAATTCTCCGTTCTTGGGAAGTGGTACTCTTTGCGGAACATAGCCGTTCAAAGTAAAAATACTATTTTCTGGGGGTCTTGTATGGGGGCTAGGGCAAGACAATTTGAGGGTGTGCTGACGTCAAACGAAAAAGCCGCAGTGACAGCTCTTCTGTCGGTCATAATTAAATGGGTTGGGAACTTGAAAAGGGCCAACGACCTATTAAGAACTTGCTCCTCCAATTGTGGCGTACTCCCTTGGGCGGAAATACACCCTAAATTAATCACGATGTAATTAAAACCATTATCGTGACGTAGCTACGCGTATGAAAGTGATAAAACGTTCGTTGAAGCCCTGAGTATTAAAGAATGTGGGACGCTTCCCAACAGAAAATAATCGTCCAGAATGTTTCTTTGCAAAGAACGCTTCTTCAGTAACGTCGTCTAGATTAGCTTCCTTTTTCATATACCGCGGATTTTGCGCCAAGCGGTACTCTAACGTCCCATGTGCTGATGGCGCTAAATCGTAAATAGTTGAGGTCAGGCATATTGCGAAAACGTCACCTAATCTCTTCAGATATCAAGTACGTGAGACATGAGAAGCCCATGTAAGCTAATTATACGCTGATCACGTCTAGAATGTAATGCAGTAGCTATTACAACGAAGCCTTAACTGTCAAAAGCACCATATGCTTAAGGCTACGGTGGAGCCTAGGCGCTTATGGACGATTTACACTGTTTCGGTGCAAGGTTTTGCGAAGAGCTTCATTGTTTTACAAAAGTTTCTTGGCAGTAAAGTTTTCAAAGTACCTAGTTTGTAATGAGCGTGGCACTTTTTTGAAAAATTGGTCTGAAAAATTGTTGGAGGCGAGTAAAGTTTTAATTTTTTTTGCACTTTACGAATTTTGAAATTCTGTTCCGCTCATTACAAACTAGATTTTTAAAACAAAATTTTGATTCACAAACCATAAAAATCCGATAGTCCATTTTGGAATAATCGTTGCCACCGTTTTCTCACTTATTCTGAATTTTACACGAGGAAGTGTGCTACCGCTAATTTGGCTCCACCGTGGCCTTAAACTTCGGTTCCTGAGGTAGTTAATACTCATTTTCGTCCAGGCCGATACTTATAATCTCAAAAGTAGATCAATTCAACTGAGGTGCTTTTTAGAGTTAGTTTCTAAATTTTAAGCATGGGGATAACGCATGATATGCGTTTTCGGTTAGAAATATTTCATGAGCCACCCAGTCGTTGCTTTCGTATTGATCGCCCCTCGCAAAGGGAAGTGAATACCCCGGGGGTAAAGACCTTGGGTAGCAGGGCAAAAAGCTACCAAGCGAAACGAACTGGAAGCGTGGTTTTAATTTTCGCAGAATTCGACATCCAACAACGGTTTGTGCCTTTGTGGTTTTTGCCCTTGCGTAAAAAAATGCTTGATTCTAGAGGAATTAGTGACGACTTTTCAGTCTTTGAAGAATATTTTACGAAACCACTTGCTGAAAATAAAATAGGAACTTACCCAAAGCTTTCATATATTCTTCGAAATTTTCGCTGGATTCCAACTTGAATTTGCCAGTGCACTCAGCCATGATGAATTAGTTTGGAGTTGAACGAAAACTTGGGGACCTTGCGGTGTAGGAGAAAACCACGTGCTGCGGATTTAGCTTCGTTTCACGAGCGAATGCGGCAACGGAATGAGGCGAGAACCGGCTTCGTGTGGGGGGACAAGGTGGTGATGTCGCGAGCTTGGCGTTCTGTTGAGTCTCTGGCTACGGCGTTCTAGACCATGAGTTGGTCGTTCCGTTAACGTAGAAAACGACGATTGGACGCCAAGAGCATCGTACGATGGGGAACGGGAACAAAAAGTGAAGCGGAAAGCGGCTGTTCAACCGTACGCGTAGTCAGCTAAATGGAAGATGAAACCTGGTGCACCTTCCACGTAACTCGACAACGCTAGTCAAGTATCGGAATAATCGTAGTAATGTTCTACCTTAACTTATAAAGACTGGTCTTTCTGACAAGTAGGATGAGAGGAGTTGTATTTTTTTCTGACCACATGACCTTATGCTTTCCAAGAAAAAAAATTATCTACAATTTGTTAAATTCTTGTATTGTTTAAGAAGATGAACGTTCACGCAAATTATGTTCAAGAAAACATTCCGGATTTAAATGCGGGAGTATTTTCGCACGCAAGTCACGTTGTCGACGGTCAAAGACTACAAGAATTGCATGTTATTAGTATAAGACATTTTGCGTGATTAGCACATGATTTTCTACTGTTTGACTGAATTATGACTGTAGCGGGTTTCCCCTTTAACCTTATCTGTGTGAATTATGCAAATTGATGGCAATTGACCAGATACCTACTAATCTTGTCAAAACATATGCTTGTTATCATAATATGAGAGAGATTAAACATGATAGAGCGCGTTCCAAACGCTGTTTCACACGTTCGGAACATGCTCGGTGCAGCTTGTGTTGTTGTTTTTAAAAAAGTTTAGAAACTGATAAAGCTAGTAGTACACGATTGTCTATAGTACTACAAATGAACAAGCCAAAAATACTTACTACAATAAGTTCGTTGCCAACAAATTCACGAATGATTTTGCTTTCTTTGTCACCTTTCTCGACTTGGATGAGTTTGTTACCATCCTTGGTGTACGTGCTCTGTGAATAATAAATTCGATTAGTTTATCATTGTAGTATTGTTACATGAAAACGTTTAATAACAACAGATAGAATCGTACGATTCGTTATATCACATTAATTCATTAGTCATACATTGAATCTAAGCTAAGTACATTTTATGTTCTGTTCCAAAATTGTAGGTACCGAAGTACTGAATATTAAAATAATCTCGACTTTAATATTAATATCCCGAATTAGTAGCATTCCTTACAAATTGTTCGCAAAGCAACAAAATCTCTCCAGACGGGCTTTACTTTCTTGGATGCTTTAATTTCTTACCACAATGGTGCAGAGTTTTTATGGAAGTAACAAAGTCATCTTTCACCATTATATGTTGGGTTGAAATATTGATTTTTTGTGTGCATATAATGGATTAACTTGTTATGGTGTAATGATTCTTAGTACTCCAATTTACCAGTAGAAAATTACCTTGACTTTGCGACCATCAGCAGTGGTTTCGTCTTGTTCAACTCCCAATTTGAATTTGTTGACTAGTTCCTTCAAACCGGAAGTTTTAATGGTGTACTCATCTCCATCAACAGTAATTTCAACCGTGGGAGTCGAAGAGGTGGCCATTTTGCGCATAATCATGTTCACGCCTACAGTGAAAAAGTTAGAAAAAAACATGAGTCCATCTCGTTTGAATGTTGTATGAACAGGTATTCCACTCCAAGGCTTGTAAAAGCGCGAACTCTTACCGATGGCTTTCAAGTAGTCGTCGAAGTTTTCACTGGAAGCCAACTTGAATTTTCCGGTACACTCTGCCATTTTGTGTGGAGTTACTTCGCCAAATCTTCTACTTCAAGCCTCAGAACTCGCGTCTTGACTAGCGAATACTAAGGAACACAGAAAACTCGCAGCTCTTTATATTCAGCTTCACATCTGCTCAAGACCTTGGGCTTTAAAACTTTGAAACTTTCCAGATAGGCTCGCAATAGACATGTTTAGATAAAGTGCTGAAAAGATACGAAGCGCGAGAACTGTTTACTCAGTGTGAGGCTTTTCGTTACCCAGTATACCACACCGTCTCGTTCTCAACTTCAAGCTCACTAATGTTCGGAAGCCGATAATATTTACATCACGAAGCTCGACGAACAATTTCCTTTGTTTTTGTCAATAACAAACCCCTCGCGAATGTTTTAGTGCACTTTTCACGAACTCATTTTGTTTTTTAAAAAAGGGGGAAAAAAACTCGAGCTTTAACTTTGGATTTTAGACTTTCCTTAGGGATGTGTAGTATAAGCAGATAAAACAAGCTACAAAGGGTAAAAGTACCTGGGTAAAATACATGCAACAATATTTGCACTTTGCCCGGTAAACTCTACCCCTGACTGCAACTGTAATTGAACAATTAATACTTCTAAATAGACCAAATTTCAGATAAGGACCACACGTGTTACGTTCTCTCCAATCTTCCCATTCCACAAAGGTTTATTTCAGATTCGCGAATTACATTCCACCATTGCATCCTTACACGCTAAGTTAAACAAAATACTATTCGTTGTACTTAATGTTATAATTATTATAGTTCTGATTTTATTATGGATTCAGTTGTCACTCGTTCGCGTATAATCAGGCTGACAGGATCCAGGGGCGCGCGTACCTCGTTGTAATTCTTCGACGACCAGTCGCAAATCTGCTGTGGCTTCCTGGATTACTTGCAGTTTGTCCACCGAAGTTTGCACGAAACGTAGTTTGCCGGACTGCGTTGCAGTCGGGCTTTGCCGACCGTTTTTATGTGCAGAAGACGGGCAAGGACTGTTTGCTTTACTTTTCAGGTTTTGCACAACCCGTTTCCATTTTTCTACCGAAGGAGATTTGGTTCCGGGCGCATTTCCCATAAATATACTATGATGGATGGCTTGTGGCGCACTTTTGCAGGACAGGAGCTGCATACACACAGGATGCGTGTTTACCAAATGACCCAAGGCGTCTACAGCCATCATAAGTCTTCCCAATTTGGCATTTTCCACATTGGTCACATCATCTTCTGTTTTAGCCGGCGGGCAAGCACCATGATGGGCCTTGGAAGACTTTTGTTGCAAATTCCTTGCGCGTAAGGCGGCCATTTTTTTTATCTACACACAACGTACAAGGTTTGACCAATAGATTTTAAGAGTTTTCCCTTCCTTTTCAAATTTATTTTAGAAATATTCGATATTCGCGGGTTTGACATTCGCCATCTGTTATTCACGAATACCGGTTGAGAATCTCGCTCTGTCATACGTAAGTTACACTAGATGGCCACTGGAGTAGAAGCCATGATTGTTTTATTTAAAGTAGAAATAGCGACAAACTGGCAGAAACGGATCATATGCCTTAGTCTATAAACTTTTCTAGCAAACTTACCACGGTACGTACTTATTTATCTTTTTGTAAAGCCCGGCAATTTGTAACAGGGTAGAACCTCATGAGCTGGACAAAAGTACCACAAAACATGGAGCGTATATAAGTAGCTCTTCGATCAGCCCTCTAGTGACACATATTATACTTAAGCTTAGGTTACGTAAAGATTGAATTACATGAAACGTAGAATCACGTACTATTTACTGGTCTTAATGGAAATACATTGTATTGTACTGAGGGAAAATTTTATATTTTATAAGCTGAAGTTTGTGTTGAAAGCATTAGATCGCCTAGGCAGCACGTGCTCGCAAACTTAGAAGTTGTGTAACCTTGCAAGCACGGGCAAAGCTGGGGCAAAGGCCAGAAACAGGTCAGTCAGATTTGAACGGTGGAGTTAGGATCTGTGTCAAGCGAGTGAATGCTGGTTTGTTTAGCGGGGAACTCAAGGAGACTGATAGTGGCGTAATATTGTACAATCATCTCAAAATCACCTATACTAATTTCACGTTCGATCGGGCAACTTTTAATATTCGCTACCTAAGATATTGACTTAATCTTTATTATTTGTTTCTCTAGTAAATTGTGCTGTTCGTCAACAGTTCATTACTTCGTTCAATGAACTTGTGTTAGCACATAGTGGACGAAGTTATCCGCCTATTGTTACAACGATAGTACTAGTAGAATTTGAGTCATAGTTTACTTGGCATTGGGCCAGTTGGGCTTCTCGCAATTTTTTCAGGTTATCCACCAATCGTAGTCGAGCACATGATAAGTCACTGTCCACGGTGTAGAGACGCGATAAGCGCTTGATTGTCACATGTGGAGGGGGCAAGTCCGGAAAACAGCGACTCAAAGTTGAAACGTATTCCTATTTAGATTAGGAAAGGCAACAAGCCAGAAAAGAGCTGAGAACGTGCTAGGTTATCAACGATAATAACTTGGTGTAAGGTACTTTGTACCGGTCCATTTGCATGACCGCAGAACGTTGGGCAGCGTGGATGGCAACAATTGTCTTCTTTTTATCATTAAGTTCTGCAAACTCGTGCTGAAGTCTGTTTATCGAAGCCCTTTCTTGGGGAATTCTAGCCAAAGCTTGATTGATCCTCCGCTTGATACCCTAAAGCCGTATATTAAACGTTCAGTGCTGTAGCAAAATTAAACATAATGTGATAAGTATTGTAAAAACGTGAGTTCTAAGATTAACGAGGGCTTAAGTAGGTCAAAATTATAACCGATGATGACCAGGCCTTTATAGCTTAGCTGAAGTCTCTTTTATTAAGCGATTTCCAATATTTATAGGATGAATCAGAAAAGAGTCTAACTTCCAAACGTTCCTCTTGCGCCTCTTTCTTCCTGGCAAGTTCCACCTTCCGGTTCTCAACAATTTGTCGTTGTTGTTCGAGCACGTATTTAACATTCCCGGCCACTCGCTTGGTGTCCGCAAGTTGTTGCTCTAAGCGTCTCACTTCGCTCTGTTTTTCCATCAATCTCTGATATAGACCCAAGCTAATGGTCACGCTCCCTTGTCTAAACACATAAGATCTTCCAATGAAATTTGAGTACTAAAAGGCCCTTAAACTACTATCTGAAGGCTTACTTTTTCAACTCCATTTCCAATGCGAATTTTTTCTGGTCCCGTGAACTACGACACGTCTAAAGCAAACGTTCCTTAGAATGTTTGATCGATACGCAAGTCTAGCACGCGTTGCAAGTGTAATTGGCCCATAAGTGCAACTTACGATCCGATCCTCATTTTATAAAAACCAACGCAATCTTTCGGAATCTACTGCATGTATTTATTCTATAGGAACATTCTCATCAATTACGCGAGTCCCTTCTGTAATTTCTGCTAGTCGCATTTCTGACAAATTATTATTATTATATATAAAAAAGAATATTGCCTGGAACACGTAAAGAAACGGCAACGAGCATTAGCTCATACCTGGGCCTTTCAAATAATAATAAAAAAGATGCAACTTACGTCGGTTTATCTTTGAGCATTTTCGGACTTACCACTTCGATTTTATACAGGCATGTCGACCCTTGCTTGCAATTTCCTTCGTAATTTTCACATAGTGTAAAAACTAAATTCTAGCCCTTTCAATTACTGGATTTATTTACTCCGTGACTTTACACGCCAGAAAGCTTAAATCAGTGGTACCGAAAACAAGTAACCAGAATAAAAGGTAGATATTAAGTTAAACTTGAATTTGTATGGATAGTTTAAGGCAAAGGGTAGGTTTACAGGAAACTGTCAGGAAAGACTACGATGAAAAACTGCATAACAATTGCATTAGTTGTACTTGTATTTTTTGCCACAGTTTTGACTTAGGAACTTTTCACTTGTGAATTTTACAAATGGATAAAGTGACAAAGATCACGCACTGCCAGTTGGTTATTGTTTCTGAAAAGAGTTAACGACATTGCGAAAATGGCTGTGCCTGATCCGCTCTACCTTCGAATTTCTAGAAAATTTACAAAGAAAGACTTACAAAAGAGAACAGGAAGAAATTTGTGAGGGAAGCAGAGCTAAAAGTAGCAGGCAGAATGAGTGACAACGACGCGAATATGTGTACCTCGGCGCACTTGCCAGCAACCGTTTCGAGCGCATTCGTCATGCCGCATGGCTTTGGGGAAGAGTGTAGAGTACAAAGCTTCCTAATATCAAATTTATTTTCAATTATATTCACGAAGGGTTCAAGAGCTTCCTTACATTTAATATGGACCCAAATAAATGGCCACATAACCTTGTTTGAAATATAATACATAACTATGAATTAACGACAAGTTAAAGCAAAATTTAATTAAAATGAAGATTCACTCTTAAATGATGAAGTAGAATTTTCCTCCTGGCCCTACTAGCTTGAAAACTAATAAAGAAAGCGTTCAGTAGACTTGTGCGATGAATATAAGAAATATCCCATACTCGTTTACAAGTGTATTAATCCGTGTAATAGATGTTACAGAAGCAAAAATAAACTTTATCTTGAACGATTTCGAGTTTAACGCTTCGATTGAAGACGACCTTGCATCTGAGCTTGAAAACTTGTTCCATCTGCTGTGGTAGCTTGCTGATTAATTTCCTTATGTCGAGTCCTACTTACAATTTCCTCCAGAATTTCACCATCGCCTCGGATCAACCTGCAAAATGGAAGTCAAATGTGAAGTTCGGTAAATGTGCGTAATAAAAATAATAAAAAAATAATTGTAAAGTGGAGCAAGGAAATCACCGTTCACGTCCTGTTTCCGG
Organism: Triops cancriformis; assembly: GCA_020615345.1. NCBI lineage: Eukaryota > Metazoa > Arthropoda > Branchiopoda > Notostraca > Triopsidae > Triops > Triops cancriformis. The sequence goes on from JAHZNP010000317.1 coordinate 69,348, forward strand.
ATCCACCACTCTCCTAATGTTGGTTTGCAGTTTGTCCCATTCTTCTTTGGTCATGGGGGCCATGGCTTTAGACCGGGATAAAAAAGCAGGGTCTGGCCCGTGAACTTCTTCTTTGGATTTGCTTTTCTTTTCCTTTACAGCTGTGATTGTAGGACAAACTTGGGGTGGTTCTTTAGCCTTGGTACGTTTTTTCTTTTTCTCCTTTTTGGATTTCTTTTTCGCGGCTTTCTTGAGTTTCTTAGAGTCTGATTTGGGCTTCTTTTTCTTCCGGCGACGGCGTTCTTCCTCAGAGCTACTGCTCGAATCCGAGTCAGAACTACTGGAAGACGAAGACGAGGAACTGGAGCTGGACGAGGACGAAGATGAGTTACGTCTTTTCTTGTGTTTCTGGGCAGATTTCAAATTGTCTTTCTTGGAGCTGCTACGATGTGATGTACTGCTCGAATGGCTTCTGGAGCGTTTCCGGCTCGGATTGTCCGACTTTGAGCCTGAAGGAGCTAGACTGAGTTTTTTAGAAGTGGAATCCATTTTCTCTTGATGGGTTCCGATTGCAATTTGGGGTAAACCAAGAAATTAAAATGATAACGTTCAGTCACTTGTTAAACATTAGTATAATTTTGTAGTATATTGGAAAAGCTGTACAATTTCTACTATAAAACGGTGGATAACTGAGAATTTCAACATTACCCATGTTTTTCAGTAAGAAACATCACGAATGTCACCACACTTGACTTGTTTTACCGCCACTTGGTACGCGGAGTGACAGATGGCAGCACTAGGTGCCCGCGAAAGATTGAAATTGCGCCAATGCAACGAGCAGAAATTTCTAGTCTCAAGTTAACAATCTTGTTTTGATCGTGAACTTGAAAAAAAATGAAAGAGTTTACGCATATCTTTTGTTTCGAAAACCATCAGCACCATACAGCTTAGGAGCTAAAGTTTATTTATTGTTGTTTATGGTCGATCCGCGTCGTCTTACGGGTGCATTATCGACTATGTTATACCTCATGTTTTAAGTTGTATCATGTATTTTTTGTATTGCGGCACAGATGGCGCGGGCCTCACATTGAGCCAAATTGACATTTGAATGGAAGTAAACAATAGATCCACAAAGCGCTGACACAGCCGTATACGTGTTCAGTGCAATCCTCGCTCAATTTCCTGTGATAGAATTTAGTTCAGTGCATCCCTCCCCAAACTTGCCCCCTTATAAAGAATGTACGAGATACTTATCCGAACGGAGTCTGTTACTAAGAGACGTTGCAAGATGTTGGCCAAACGAAATGTGGTTATAATTGCGTCTGTGTTTGCTTTCCTTGGCTTAATTGTATTGTACAATAGCTATAGCTCTGGGTCTAACTTTGCCGTAGATAGAAGTAAATATGTAAATTTGAAAGATTTGCTTTCAGTGGCGCTTACAGCTGCCCAATTGGGTGGCGAGCAGGTGCGTTTGGTTCGTGAACAAGCAGGAATCCAAAACAATAGCCAGAGCTTACACACCAAAAGCAAAGGCAAAACCAAAGAAGGAGTTAACGACGTGCTCACTGACGGCGATTTGAAATCGCACAGAGTTATGTTCTCGCTGCTTCAACAGGAATTTCCAACTATTAAGGTAACTCTCAATACCCATTGCAAACCTTCCTGTGGAAATAAAACGTTAATTATTTTTGTGCATTTGCTGTCGTGAGAAATTTACACCAAGCACAGTAAGTATTCACTAAATTCTGTAGTGTCGAGAAAGTTACGTGTTTATTAGTAGATGACGCGCCAGTTCTCATTCATAGTTACGGTTCACAGTAGCTGCCCTATATTTGTTGTATGTCTAGCCTTTGAAGAAGTAATTACCTTGCGAGAGTCATTGCGATGGAAACATAGTAAAGAAAATTAACATAACGCTGAAAATAAAAGAAAGTATAAAATAATAAAATAATATTATAAAGTATAAAATGAAAGTATAAAATAAAATAAAGTAAATAATCACGATAATGCAATGAAACCTTTTTGTGGAGCCTCTGTGAGGTCATACTTTTAGGCGGATACATTAAAAAGCTGATTAACCTACAAAAGTGAAAATACCAATGATAGCAGTAAAGAGTGATGATAAAGTAGCAATGCAACCAACAATGGGCGCAAGCCTACTTTCCGAACGAAATAATAAGAAAAACTCTTATCTGTGCTCCGTCTATTCGAATACTATAATTTTTAATTAGCAAATAAAAAATATTGGAACCAAAAATTGAAACACTAAGAGACTACGGTACGCGAAAGTATGTTGCCAAAACTTTTAAAATCACTAAACTAGAAATAAACAATCTTAGTAGGCCAACATTGTCCTTCAGAAATCATTCGCGCAAAATTGGTCTGTTTTGTTTGCAAATCTCATCCATCTATCTCAACGCCCCGAGATGGACCTTATTTCGCAGTGATACAGTGCAATAGCAACAACAAAAGAAGAAGCATGTTACATGTTGGCATCGATATTTGTTATCTGAACGTTCCAGGAGTTTGTAGATGTTTTGTTTTGAAACTCTATAAATCGTGCAGAGCAATCCTTTTGAGGTTACAGATCCGGTGTTATGGCCATGAGTGTAATATTTCAGCTGTATTGTGAAGCTCTCTTGCAACTTTTATTTCTGCTCACATTGATACTGTAAACTGCCACTTGAAAATTGTGCTTTCCATGAAAAATAATATTAGGGAAGGAGACCCAGGGGTAGGTTTCAATGATTATGTTAAGGTGTTGTAATTTAAAGTTTAACAACGTAAAAAAATCTTTGTAAGTCTGATAATTTTTATAACGTAGCTTACGAACATTTTTCCCGTCCTGAACGAAAAACTACATTTCGGTTAGAAGGCGTATGTTATGCCTGGTAGAGTAATACGTGACTATTTTAAGGCGCCGTAGTCGACGTGTTCGTTAGTAGCTTGAGACTTCTTACTTAATCAAATTTTATTATTAATCAGATGATTAACTCTTTATTATTTAATGAATTAATAAATGGTTAGCAAAATATACTGTTAAAGGTCTTAGAAAATCGAGGACTGCGTTATTTAAAAAAGGAACGTATAGAATGACAGCAAAAAATATGTCGAAATTTATAAGGAGGTTTGATCTTAAAGGTTGTCATATTGTCAAATCGTGTTAAATCCTCTTCTTTACGCTTCTTTACAGTAAGCAAGTCAGCGTACATTTGCTTTCGAAATTTATGGAGTACAGCAACTGTAATAACATGTTTGCTTACCAGTTTGCGCAAGCTTACCATTTACGCAGAATCCCATTTAGGGAATTGTGAGCATGTTATGTATCATGTAGAAGTGGTTGCTGAACTATATATAGTTATATTTTCGAACGCAATCAACATGTTGTAACACTTGGTAAAATACTTAGCGTTTAATTTCGTATCACCGGGGATGCAATGTTAGTGTTTGTCCTATCAGTTGGCGCTATCTTTGCTCATTGAAAGTCAATATGCAGGCCACTATGGCCTTTCCTCCGTTACAAAATTTTCCTATCAGCCTTAAAGGGCAATGGACACCAAAAACGCAAATAGAGATTTTGATGGATTATTACAATACACATTCATCTAAGAATATAGAATTTTGTTTCGATTTTTTCTAACTAGCCGTTCTGGAAATATTTATTTTCAAAGTTTAGGCCTTTTCCCGCCCATGATAAATGCGACGTCACGGAAGCCAAAATTTGAATTTCAGATTTATTATTTCCTAAATATCTTCGTTATTATTCAACAAAGTTGTTTTTTGTTGTCCATTGCCCTTTAAGCTCGAGAAAATCACTGTGAACCGTGTTAGGTTCTTCAATGTTATAGTCTCGACTGTATTTTTTTCTTTTGGTTTCCTGTCGGTTTATAGCTGTGACTTAACTATCTCGCTGGTCCCATTTTAACTTAACCTGATCGATTGGTGGATCCTTACGTGTTTTCATTGTCAAGCAATTTGCCGTAATTTCAACATTTTTGGGTGTTTTGGGGCAAATTGTTCGCGTTTCATAAGTATAGATTGGTTGTGGGAAGAAAAGGTGTTTTTATTGACATGCAAGTGTTAAGTGCAAACAGTTCATAGCGCACGTTACGAAGTTTTATGCAAATGTACAGTAATGAGCAAAAAAACTGTACTTGCCAAATCACAGAGGTTTAATTAAGCCTCTCGAGGCTGATTTACTTTCATTCAGGGGCGAAAGGGCTTTAGCAATCGTTTACGAAGTGAAAGGCCGACCGCGAATTTTGAGAGCCAATTTCGCCTTTTGAGCAAAAGTTCTGACTGACACATCTGAATTGGTTGGAAGAATAGACAATATTCATTAAGGAAAGCAACTATCTTTTACAAAGGCCACTTCAACGCAGTAAATAATAAAAAGGCTTAACTGTCGAATTAAAATGCCCCGTCTATCTTTACAAGAATTACAAGAAATGTGAGTCAAACAACAGTTAAAATATGGTGCAGCCTGAACAGGATGAAAGAACTGTGACCATCAATACTTCTACATCTTTTACTGTATTGTTTATACACTATTTAAATAACATTTGTTTCAAACTTCGCGGTCTACCTTTTTGTATGGACAGGGATTAGTTGAAGCTTCAAGCCCCTTCATCCCTTAATAAAAGTAAATTAGCCTCGGTATGGCTTAATTAGACCTCTGTGAATTGGCAAGTACAGTTTTTTTTGCTTATTACTGCACAGTAATGAGCAAAAAACCCTACTTGCCAATGTTTTTTTTTGCTCATTACTGTACAGTCACTCGCAGATCTGTTTTAATGCATTCCTCTTGTATTGAAACGACCTCTTGGGCGATTGAGTACGGATTTCCTGATTATGCAAGGAGTTAAGGCCCCGGTATACACAAACTTCTTATGGACGAATAACACGGGGAGCTCTAAAAAAGGCTTCTGCGTAATGCTTTAGTATATTTCAGATCAATGCTCGCAGTAAAGTTGTTTTAATTGATATCTAGTGCCTATGTTTGAGATCTTTTGAAAATATGTTTAATAAATTGAAAAACTGTAGGTGCATTTTTGAAATTTTTGAAATATTAAAAAAATGCTGACAAGAGCACAAGATAACTTCTTTCTACATTTTTTGGTAAAAATACGATTCAAATCGGACGAGTAGTTTTTACGATATCATTACTAGAATTACCAAACTTTAAGTAATGATTTCGTAAAAACTACTCGTCCGATTTGAATCGTATTTTCACACAAAAAAGTGGGGAAACTTTTTTGTTTCCCAGATTTCACACAAAAAGTTTTCACACAAAAAAGCGCTCCTGTTACCCAGATTTTATTTTTTCAAGTATTTCAAAATTTGCAAAAATTCACCTACAGTTTTTCAATTTATTAAAAACATATTTTCAAAAGATCTCAAACATAGGCACTAGATATCAGTTAAAACAACTTTACTGCAAGCATTGATTTGAAATATACTAAAGCACTACGCAGAAGCCTTTGTTAGAGTTCCCCGTGTTATTCGTCCATAAGAGGTTTGTGTATACCGGGGCCTTAAATCGTATTTGCAATGTTGGCAAGTGATGTGTTATCTTAACCTTTCCACGTGTACGCAGGTCATTTCTGAAGAACACGATTCTTTACCTCCCAGCGTGCCAAATCGCGACGCGCCTTTACTTCATCCCGAGCTTAGGAATGCCGTCTTGTACGATGAGTTAATACCCGCCGAGTCCATAACCCTTTGGATTGATCCTTTAGACGCCACCAAAGAATACACTGGTACCGCACAAAATTACTTCCTGACTATTCTGCTCGCTGGACTACATATATTAATACAACTTGTTGTTCTCTCTTTCTCATTGTATCCACCCCACAGAAAACTTGGTGCAGTATGTCACAACAATGGCATGCGTCGCCGTGGATGGCAAACCTGTTATGGGTGTAATTTATTACCCGTTCGAAAAGAAAAGCTACTGGGGATGGAAAGGCAAAGCCGTCTCGGATAATTTGAGGAACTCCAAATTCAACGTAACCTGCTTTCAGAGCTGTACAGCAAAGCAGATATCATGTTGGTGTTTCTCTTTCTCCAAACTCTAGAAGCTAAATGAGGATTTTGTGGCTTCCATATCACATTCCGGTTCGGTGGAGGAATTTATTCATCAAGGGTTCCCCAGTGTAAACGTACAAAAAGCAGCCGGCGCCGGTTAGTCTATCACCATGCTTGAATTTCATTTTATAGGGAGTTGAAAAAGTTTATTTTCTTCATAAAAAAGTGACTGATTCTTTTACGCACTGACTGAGCAGGGTATAAAAGCATTCTAGTGGCTGAGAGGAAGGTCACGGCCTACGTTCATGTTACAGCCATCAAAAAGTGGGATGTTTGCGCCGGGCATGCCATTTTAGAAGCATTAGGCGGGCAAGTAACGACCCTAGACGGTAACGAGCTCGCGTACGGAGCCCAGGACCCGCCCCTCAACACCAAAGGTCTCTTAGCAACTTTACACAACCATCAGCGCATCCTAATGCAGCTGAATGCATTAAAACCGGCAAACTAAGCCAAAGGTATTTACCCGCACTTTTACATCTGAAGCATATCTGTCCGCGTACTTAATATCTTTTTGGAACCTTCGTAGAATTTAGATCGGAAGGATGCTGACAGACCTCTCTGGCCGTCAAAAGTAGACCATTTATGGAGGAATTATTTTAGCTCCTGTTGTTCCCAGGCGGAAAAGAAACAGGGACATTTGATATGCTGTAATCTATATTTAATATATGAGCCGATTACGCTAACTTTTGGCAATCGACAGCTGTGACCTACTCTTTCTTGCGTAAGTACTTGAGTCAAAATTTTGGGAGCTCATTGCGTACGTACGGGAAACCGGACGACGCAAAAGAAGATGAGAGCACGAGCAATGATCCGAAATCTTGTCTAATAAAGGTTGTTGCGTTAAAAAAGCGAAAAACAAAGTATTCCTTCGTAATTTCTCTGTCGAGCAGCCAGATGTAGAAAATCTCATTGCGGATCTCAATCCGTAAGGAATTGTACAGTAAAGTAGGGGAAAGAAAAAGGGAAATGAGGTAGAGCGCGCGCATGCGTGTCCAGGCAATGTTAGAAACGTTCCTCGGCTGTTACGGAGCCACCCCCTCTCCTTGACGCCAAGGCATACAGGTGCCATTTAAGCGCGCTGTCTCTTTTTTTCTTTCTTTTTATATTTTTATTATTATTATTATTATTATTATTATAATTATAATTATAATTATAATAATAATTATTATTATTATATTATTATTATTATCATTATTATTATTATATTA
>JAHZNP010000318.1:0-76086 GCA_020615345.1 Triops cancriformis
TAGGAGCGTCGTACTTAGGAGCGTCGTACTTGGGAGCGTCGTAAGCGGCAGCGTCGTATTTAGGGGCTTGGTAAGCGGGTTGAGAAGCGTGAGTAGCGGACCATTGCTCAGGGGTGAGTTTAGGGAGAGTGGGCAACATGGCAGCAATCTCGGACGGCATGGGAGGAGCAACTGGGAGGTGGGCTCCGGTGGCGTGGTAACCGCTTTCGTCAGCAGTCCAGGTCGTTTCGATCTTTTGGCCGTCAGGAGCAATATAGGAGCTGTAGCCCTGGGCAGCGGTACCGGTAGCTGATCCAATTTGCTTCTGGTACTGGGTTTCTTGTCTTGTAATCATATCGGAGCTTTCGTAACTGTGAATTCGAGACATTTGTTAGTACAGTGACCTACAATCCTCTTTTGTCTTGTGCTATATTTTTTTGGCTATTGATTGATTAATTTTTTGTTGTTATTTATTTTTTGCTATGCATTTATTTTTTTGTTGCCATGTACCTATTTGATTGCTGTTATTTATTTATTTTATTGTTGCTATTGACTTATTTCTCTATTTTTATTGCTATTTTTGTATTATTTTGTATTTTTATTACCTGTATTTGGAACTTCCGTCCAAGTTGCGAACATCCTCTTGCTTCATAATGGTTGGGTACTTGGGTTCATCTTTGGCTTCCTGCTGTGCCGCTTCGTAACTGTATGCACCGTAAGGGATTGCGCTGGCTGCAGCCATAGCCAACAGGGTAGAAAGGATGAAAAACTTCATGTTGAACTAGTATTTCTTGCACTGATGGGGCCAGTTGCTTGTGAGACGCTTGGCGTTGCTCTGGATTTTCACTTTCGTGGCAGCCCTTTTATACTCGACCACTTCTCGCTCTTCTTATCTTCCCTTCAGGGAGAACCCTATCCCTTTCAAACGAGGTCACGGGCGGTAAGAAGCTCCTTTTCTGAAAAATATTTGTATGCAACGGGTTTCGTCGTGTAGTCTTATACTTATACTGTCAGTTGCGACCCAAGGTCACAACCACATAGCTAGAACGCTTCTTTTGAGTTTTAATTTTTTTAAAATATTTTTTGTTATTATTATAATAATAATAATTATTATTATTATTATTATTATTATTATTATTATCTGATTTTTCCTCTTCAATATAATGTCGTTCGTATTACATTTATTATTCTTAATTATCTTTTTTTTACCAAGAAACAAATTTCGAACATAATGTATTTGCTCTATCGCGTGCATTTTCTATCGTCTTCAGAAATGTGCTTTCAGAATGTGGCTACCTTTTTTATTTACTGTCTCCCCAATTCCTTAATGATCCATACCCAATTTTTTAAGTAGACCTGATAAGTGTAATTTGGTAATTTCTCTTTGATTATGGTGAGTGCACAATTATTCGTTTTACCTAGTAATAAATCATTAGTCGTCTGGGTTTGCGGTTTCTGGTACCTTTTCGAATATTAGTGACATTTTATCGCCCTTTATCGTGTAAATAGCGGCGTTGGTAATATTTGTTGTAGTTTCGTATGGTGTGGTGTGTTGGTACGGATTATTAATTACATGCTTAATTACACAATGTATTTCTACGAATTACGGTCAGTAAAAAACGTATGTATTTGGCTAGCAAAATATTCACAACTAGCTTATGCTTTGTTCATAAATCTTATTATGTAAACACGAGACGCCTGTTATTCGTTTTGCTGCTGTCAATTATTGTATTTTGCAAACCTGAATGATTTTGAACAATAGCAATCGGTACTTTTACACTTTAGTACGAACTTTAGTGAATATGCATGAAAATCGTTCACAATTGCAGGTTTTCAAGCAAACACGTTCGCGTGATTGTTTCTAAGCTGTGCTTAAATTTGTTAAGATTTCGATGTTTATCTTTAGAATATTACGAGGTTCGACACACAGGGTTACAGTTACAGGATTGACTTGTAAGTCATGTTGCGAAAGTGCCAAATTTCCGTAACGTTCAACACGCCATTCTTGTGTGCGATGAAATCCCGAACTTACGTCATAATGGGTTCCCTGTCATCGGACTTAAGTCAGACAACAAATGTAAATAAACAACAATAATAAACAAAATAAACAAATACAATAAAATCAATAGATTTAGCATATAAAAACGGACACTAACGAATATTAAGGAAATTACAAATTTCACGAAAACTGGACGAATAGACGAACACAATTGTATCCCTTCGATCCCGGGTACGCACAGTACGTAAGTTTATGTCCAACTGCGAGAAAAAGAGAGCTAAGGGTACGACAGAAAAGAAGCTACAGACAAAAACGATACGATACTTAAGTCGCTCAGACTATATTAGTATTTACACATTAAGAACGATTGTCCGCCTAGCGTGTTACCAAATTGTAATCCAGGGCTTAAGATGCAGGTATTGTTGTTTTCAATGAGAGCGAAGGCTTGGCAAGGTACCGGCAGTACTTTGGTACATGCGCGAAAGCAACTTATCAAGTCGGTCGCGTTGGTTTCCACATAAGCATTGATAACCATGAAAGGTCCTGTCCAACAGTCACAGTCAGCTTTCTTTTGATCTGTTGAATACGTAAAAGATATTTATCAGCATAACTAATACAAGAAATCCTTCTTCATTTCTTTCCTTCTTACCAATATCAAAACCAGGGACTTTCATGAGTCCATTTAGAAGCTTGTTCGGATAGCAGGACAAATTGGAATAGGTTGTTCCATTCAGAACTACTATTTTGGTGACGGACATGGCTGTTGTTGTGAGATTTGGAACGCCTGTGGCAGCACTACTGTTGTTGGCAGTCGTGCTTGCTTTCTTTGTTACACAAATGAATTAAAATGAACTTATTTGGGGATTTCAGTTTACCACTCACTTTGCAACGGCAAGTGTAAGCTTGGGAGGCATTGATGACGGCCATTTGCGTAGGGCCAGTGGCAAGAGAACAGCTTTCGGCGTTGTAGGAGAACGACGAGCAATTCGAATTTTCAGCGCAGGTTGTGAAGCAAGTACTTGCGTTAGGAACAGTACTAGTTAGTGCAGGAGTGTCGAGAGTTGCGTTGCAAATGCATGTCAAAAGGCTACCGCAATTAGTACCTGAAAATTGTTCAATATCTTCAGCTGTTTTCTTAAATAATTTTGAAATTTAAATTCGGAAATTTCGAAACTTAAATTCCGAAATTATTCACAGGAACAGAAACAGGAACGCTACGAAATTTCGCAGCGTTCCTGTTAATTAAAAGGATACTAGGTATGAGTAATAGAAAAATACTGTTTCTTGTCGGATTGGCGATTATTTCTGCCGAAGCGCTGCAGTTAGTGGACAAAGTTTCTGTTACCGGTTGCGAGGTTGTATTAGTACTGGGAGAAGAATCTGGACTGTTTACTAGCGTCTAAAATAATCCCGGTACAGAAATGGGACAATGAATCGGAATTACGTTGGTGAAGATTTTTTTGAAAATTTATTTTACTTTATTGCTATTTTTTGTTTGTGTACGTACCCCTTGTGACCAACAAGTAACGTTGTCGGGCAAGAATGCAGTTTGATTTTGCTGTTGAACAGCTTGCGTTAACTTGTACATCGTACAAGACTTGGTAATTTCGTCGTATTGGACACCAACGCAGCCGTTATTGGCGGAGTTTTGCTGGCAAAGGATCGCGCAAGCAAATTTTGAGAAAGTGTATTGAACGCCGAAGACAGTGGGAGTAGTCCTAGAATTGTTTGAAGTACTGGGAGGATTTAAGGTAACTTGGCCTGTTGTGAACTTTGATTCAGATATACATTCAAAGTTACGTTGAAGATTTTGAGAATTTGCGGAACGGTTTGCAAACAGTAATAAGACGGTTAAAAAGCGTCGGGCGAACATTGCTACGTAAAGAGTGCCAGCCACAGAGTCTTGTTCGTAGTATTAATATAATTTCGGAATGTTACTGTTACGAGTTTTGGGGGGAGAATGCCAGTATGCAACGAGGTGCTTCTGGTAAAATACTAGCCATCACACGTCCAGTGTGCGCAAGGTTAATAGGCATTATTAACCGTGGAGCATGACAGGATTTATTGCTCGTCGTAAATGCTTATCATGCAAAGAACCAATAAAGAAGGATTAAAGGTTAAATGCGACAGCGAATGCAAGTGTTTTCGCAATTGCGGTAAGGAAATTAAGCTAGTGCTTATTTATGTCCATCATTAAGCAGTACTATTCTGGTAACGTTCAGCTAAATAACAGTTGACGTTCATACATTCTGCTATGAATAAATACTACACGGAACGTTTATTCAGCAATAGAAAAAAATTTACACAAGTATCAAGTCTTTATTGGACTACTTTGGTCCCTGCGGATGCCATAGACGCCATTAGGCCACATTTTAATAGCTCGCGATCTTTCCTTTATACTTTCTAAAAAAATAATATTAAAACGAGCTTATAACATACGAAGTTCCTTCTACGCGTTCTGTAATATAGCTTTGTGAGCTATTTTGCTCTCCCTTTGCGTCGATTACCATGTGATCTCTCACATCCGTTATGTGTGATAAACTACCTAATTGTGGTTAAATCCATAAGAAATAAAATGCCAGAAAATCTTTGCTCTTAGACTGTGTGATAAAATTATAGAAGATATTTGTAAATTTATCCACGAGATCTTAGAAAAATTTCTGTTCTGCCAAGCATAATTGGTGATCCTATTATACTCCTTACGCCACCTATACTCAAAGAACGGAACCGCGTGTTCCAGTTGCCGACGTGCGGTGGTTGCTTCGGTTCGCTGTTCGCTAGCTAACACGTCCCTCTGGTGGCATGTTCAGTTTTTGTTTTGGATTGTTTATAACTTAACAACAAGGGAATAAGTCAATTTTCAGGTAAAAATTCGCCACTGTCATTGCGAAAATTCATTGTATAATCGTTTCTTTAGGAACTTCCCTTTTGCTTTTCCAAAATTGCTGACAATTGACTTAGAAAATGTCCTTCCGAGCATCAAAGTACTTTTCGTATTTTTCCATTTTATGATTTTAAAATTATTTTGTTTAATAGGTTTCGTAAGACATTCACAGTAGGAGCTGCCTTAGCCACCAGTGTAACTGCTGGGACGGTCTATTATGCCAAAATCAACCCCCCATTTCGCGAAAAACTCGAAGGTTCCGTTCCAGGGGCCAAATACATGCTTTCCACAATTATAGGTCCGCAATCCAATGGCAAGTTACCTGGATCAGAGGCCAATAATGTCACCTTACCAGCGTGGCAGCGATACACACCGGGGAAGCAACAATCTCTTGAAGAAAAGAGTCTTCTGAAAGTTAAACTCGAGCGAGACAAGAAAAAAGCTGTCGAAGAAAAGCCAATACTCGACAACACCCAGTCAGCAGCTCCAACCGAGGACCCCAAACCTTCCTCGACACCAGAAGTACCTAAAGAAACACCCATTTTGAGCTTATCTGCCCCACCCCCGCCGATCGAGCTTCCAGTGGTGGAAGTAAACAACAATACCGAATCGGGAAATAAAGACGAAGGCATTTCCTCTAAGAATGACAAACCTTCCTCAGAAGAAGTCAACAACTCTAAGCCAACTGAAGAAAAAACGGCTGAGAGCTTCTTAGACAATCAGTTAGAAAAGCTGACAGGAGGCGAAGTCAAGGATGCCGAATTCCTCGCTGACGTTACGCTGACGAAACTCTCCGAGGAAGAGTTGACGTTGATGATCGCGTACGCATACCGGAAAATCGTTGCCTTGCAAGAGAAAATCGCTCGTATACAAGTGAATATCCTTAGCATTATCCGCGTATACTTGATTCTTAGTTTCTAATGTGCTTTCCCTTGTAATTAGGCAAGCCAGAAGGACAAAGTGGATGAAGTTGTCCATCGAGAGCTCCTGCGCGAATCAGAAACACTAAAAGCTAAAGTAGAAGAAGCTTTAGCTCGTAAGGAATCAGAACTACGCGGCGAGTTCGAAAAAGAAGTAATTTTTCTCATATTTTTATCATTTTCTCATATTTTTATCATTTTTCTCTTTTGTTTACTTGTTCCTTTTCTACAATATTTTTCTTTGTTTCTAGTTCTGTTGTTTTTATTAATTTTTATAGTTTTTTCCGTATTTATTTTTGTTATTTATATTTTTACGTTTCAAATTTTCAGTTTTGACTTACTTGTGTTGATAAAGTAAAGGAAACAAAACTAATTTTTCAGAAACTGTTCTTTAAATGGGTTGTATAACTATTGGTTTGCGACAAGATGCTAAAAAATATTCGTGGTAATAGATTATTTTGCTTAGGTTTCCACCCTAAAAGCCCAACTGGGCGAAGATTTCGAAACCAATTTAAAACGACAAGCCAAAGCTCACGCTGTGCATTTACAAGAAGTATTGGAGGCACAGCAGAGGGAATTGAACCGACACTGGACCGGCCGTTTCGAGAACTTTATGGTGACTGAACAGTCGAAAACTACTGGCAAATTGGCGGAAGTTTATGGAATGGCCAAGGGCGTGGAAGACGCTCTGAAATGTAAATTTCTCAAACATTTTATTACTTTTCATTTTGAACGTTCTTTCGTGTCTGAAGGGCGTCGTGACGCTATTAAGGCGGCCAATCGTAGCAGGGAATTGTGGACATTTTGTCAAGCATTTTGGGATACTCTTCGAACGAGTACGGACCGAGTGAACTGGGCCGCAGTGCTGAAATCTGCTGTGGAAAAGAATAAAGGTTTGTCAGCTTAGCAATTTTATTATAAATTTCGTTTGAAAACCTGAAAATTGCAATAGAATTCGTCTTTAATAACTAACAATTAAGAGGGTTTAAATAATTTTTATTTGAGTTACGTCCACATAGGCGTACGTTTTTCGTTTAATTATAATTATGCAATTTGTATTGATATGCTGACTCGTTTGACCAGTTAATATTGTTTGAGATTTATTTCTGTATTTTTAATCTTATTTTTCTGTTTTTCCACATATTTTTACCATTCTTGTAAGAAAGATTTTTTCGACACAACTCCAGTTGATAGTGTCATAGTCCTTTAAAATATTTTTCCTTATATTTTATTAGTTTATAGATTTTTTTTATTGCTTTTGTAAAAAGAATATAAATTTTGTTTTTAACTAAGATTTTAAATTCTTCGGAATTAACTACAGTTCTCATTAAAATTTTATATGTCCGTGCTTTTTTCTTTAAGGAGAAGATGGCTTTGTTGAAAGTATTCTTCAACCGTTGTTGAGCCAAGATACAACAATTACACCTTTAGTTTCGCTTAAGGTAAATGTTGGAATTCTGATTAAAAATTCGGGATAAAATTTCCTTTTGGGTGACGTGTAGCGTCGTTTCCTTGATGTCGAGCGTGTTGGTCGTCGTGTGGCACTGATTGATGATAATGGAGGTTCTATTTTGCGTTACGCTTTGTCGTACTTGCAAAGTATGTTGGTGGCCAATCCCTTACGCGCAGTCTCGGCCAGTGATATGGTCAACGCTGAAGAGATTACAGCATTTGAAGCATTAGCCAATGCAAGGTAAATTTGTTGTTATTGTTTCTAAGCAAAAAAAATGGCACATTTAATTTTTATTTGATTTTAAATATTTTTTCATTATTTTTTTTGCGTGGATTAGGTATTTTTTGGAGATTGGTGACATCGAACAAGCCATTCGTTGTGTCAACCTTCTGAGAGGCGAACCACGTCGAGTTGCCCAAGATTGGCTCACAGAAAGTCGTCGTTTATTGGAGGCTCAGCAAGCTGCCGAAGTTTTGGTGGCTTATGCTACCTGCGTAGGGCTGGAGAACTTGTAAAATTGTATAGATTACCGTTCGTGGTAGTAATAAAGGAGTTTCCAATGCGGCTCTGCCATTGCTAATACAGAATATGAACCTTAAACATGTTTGATTTTGTATACCTTATTGAACAGGATTTGGATGTAAAAAAGAAATGGAGATTTTTTGTATCCGTTTTTGTTCCTTTGGAACCGATTGAAAGATTTGAGACTAAAAAAACGCTATTCTATTTTGGGGGTCTTCTTACGTTAGTGCAATAAAGTTTTTGCCATCATAAATGGTTTTGGGTATGAGCGAAAGATACGGAAATAATTTTATTTCTGTCAAACCAGCTTTCATATTTCCGAAAGCTTGGTAGGGATTCTGAGTGTCCCGATTAAGCGGAGACTGTCCCTATTAACCGAAATGTCTCGGATTCGCAAATTAAAGCATGCAAAATGTTCCCCTCGACGAGAGCTTTCAGAATCTGTAAGAATTATTTCGATAGCTCTTCAAATAAGCGAGAAAACTGAGCTTGAATACATAATCATGCCCTCAGGGCATCTCAGGAGCCCAAAATTTTGAAATCCCATAAGGAATAACATGGGAAAAACGACAATGCATGATGACAGCATCATGCTTCTAGAGGTCCCTTGTACCCTTTCCTGTTCCCTGTCCCGCTTCCTATGCCGTTTCTTATGATGCCTTATGAACTCCAAATTTTATTGGAATTTCCCAGGCACCATAAGATTTAACATAGCAAGCGGGACAGGTTATAGATCCTTGAACGCACTCAGAACATATTTTTTTCCACTAGAAAATCCAACTGCCAGAGCTGGGATTCGAACCAGGAACCTCACGATTTCAAGGCAACGCCTCAGACCGCTCGACCATTCAAACCATAAAATGCCATATGGACGTACATAAATATACGGTACACTGATTTTATTTGAAGCTAATACTCCAATACATTTAATATTTCGAATTAAAATTTTGAAGAAAATAATTTATGCATGATCATGGTCGGTTTACTCTGTATTATTCTGAAAAATTAAACCCCTTTTTTCAAACCGAAGAAAAAGTAGACATTGTTTCACTTCATAAAACTTTATATTCTTCTTCACAACTTCTCCATACAACCGCCAACCGTTTAAAATTTGAAGCGAATTCATAAAAAGAATCTAGGAAAAGAGCCTTAAATGACAATTCGTTGTGTTTTGCAGAGAGAAAAGAAAACTATGTACAAATGCACCGGTAACTACTCAACATGGTTTAACTCTACAAACACGTTTCCTTTTTGAAGATTTTGTACAATGACAACTTTTTAACTTCTCCTTAAACTATATAAAGAACGAACATCTTTGGACCAAGTTAGAAACTGGAACAACTGCATCTGCTGCATTGGCCCTCAACACTCGAACGCCAATAGAATAAAAAAAATAAAGAAATAAAAGCTTGCCCAAAAAACTATGCATAGCAAAGGAGGATTTCTACCTCTTTTCTGAAAAACTTTCTAAAATACTCTTTTTTTCTCTCGCTATCTCTCTTGCACTTGTGTTATTTACTGTATCGCCATGTTCTTTCTTCCCTGCTTTGCTTCAACTTCAAAACTAACATGGCTTTCGCATTTTTGGCTTTGGTGAGCTCTTTCTCCAGTTCCGTTTCCGCCGCTTGCCACAACAGAAATACATCTTCCTTTGTCAATCGCTGCATGGTAGCCTTATCCACCATGGCTGTCGAGATGGTCCGATTCGTCGAGGACTCTTCCGTACTGCTTGTCAAATCGGAATCCGACAGATCCGGACTTCCTAAAGAGTTCCGTCGCGAGCGTGATTGCAACATATCTAAGCTCACGGAAGTCCGCCGAGACACCGGCCGTACTGGTCGCGCCATCTCGCTGTCGCCTTCGGTCCACGGCGGCAGAAATTCACACGACGCGTACGTCCCCGGATCGGTCGCATTGGAATGAGCACGAGACAAGTATCGGTGATGAAACGTGGGCGAACCGGCCAATTGCGGACAGTCCACCATGTTGACTTCCAAGTCCACTTCGTCCAAGTTGGTTTCCAGTACCGAAGGTGGCAACGGTGGTAAAAGCGGCGGTGGAGGGCTAAAAGATATTTTTCTACTAGTTTCACTTGTCGTACCACTTTTTGGGCCAGTTAGCTCTTCTTCTTTGATGGGACAGTGCTCTTCTTGTTTTTCTTCTTTCTTTTCGATTTCGTCGTTCACGTCGTCCTTGTCGTCGCCATCTTGTCTTTCTTCGCGCTGGAATCGCCGGATCTCCTGGATCATCTCGAAAAACTGCGCTTTGCTCTTGCGCCGACGACGCTGCTCGTTTTCTTTCTGTTTGACAAACATCCATGAAAAGAAGTCAGAAAAATGATCGTTTCGTGTTTCAAGAAATGAAAAACGCGCCCGTTACCCTCTTCACACTCTTCTGGAACAGGGAAGTAATTTGCCCTTGCCTCAAACTGTTCATTAATTCTTTGGCCGCGTGATGGGGAGGCAGCAATTCCACGCAGTTAATAAATCTATACAATTTCTGTCGCAAACAAAACGAAGAAATCAATAAAACCCTTCGTCACTTTTTCCCCATATCATGGCAACTTACATTCACACTAAGCGATTTACCATTACTACTTACTACCATGGCGCTAAAAATAATAAAACGGAAATAAAATACAAAATTATGCATAAAACAGAAGTTTAAAATAATTTCAAATTAAATCTAAATAAGAATAAAAAAGTTGAACAAAATCTAAAAACGTTACGTATTAACTACAGGGTAATAACAGTGATAAAAAGGGACGTCAAAATTCAAAATTAAAGATAAAATAAAAGTTGAAACGGATTCAAAGTAAACTGAACTAAATAAAAGTAAAAATGTTGAATAAAATCTAAAAACGTTAAAAAAAGTCGCGTTATAAAAACTGAAGAAAATTAAAGAAAAGCAAGAAAAAGCGGACTTTATTCCAAAAAGTTAATTAAACCGGAAAATGACCTTAACTAAGACAGATTAATGTAATCAAATACAATAAAAGTGAAATAGGGGAACTAAATGATCGAATTAAATTTTAGTTCATAACTAAACCGGATTACGTGGTCAAATGACGCTACCAGAGATACATGAACGAGATAAAGTGTAAAACTAAAATAACTTGTAAAAAAGAAATAAACAAAAATTAAATAAAGTGAAAAAACTGGCACAAGTAACCGAATAGTGAAACAAGACTAAATAAACATTGTAAAATAAGAATAAACCCAAAATGCTCAATAAACTGCGACGCGACTTCAAACTAATGTTAAGGGAGGCCAGTCAAGCGCTTTTGACAAAGTCGCAGTAAATCAACGCAAAATCGAGGATAAATTCAGAGATAATTTGATGGGCAGCGTTCTCCCGGGATACGTTGCTTAGCGTGAAGGTAAATCTTCGAATTATGGTTCTTTTATTGTGTACCTGACTGAAAAACATCATATTCGGCGAGCGCCAGACGGTTCCTTTGGGTTTCTGGCGTAACCCAGGCAAGGCAAATTTGTAAACCAAATGTTCCAGGACCAAAATCAGGCAACCGGCTAACATCCCAAACCCCAACAAGATAAAAACTCCCGCCACAGCCGATACGCCCAAGGGCTGGGGTTTGTACGCGTCGCTGGAGGCGTGGAAACACGGCAGAGAACTATACCACTTGCTTCGTAACTCATCCAAATACCCCGAACTCGTATAGCGCGACAAAACGGCCGAAATGCTCGCCTGGAACAATAAGACACAGTATTAATTACAATAGAATCTAAAATCAAAATCTGAAATTGAAATTTGTATTCGCAATTAAAGTTACAGCCCATCACTATAATTCTTGTAATCAGTTCTTATAAACTTTAAAATGTGTTTTATGTTTTACTTGTAAAGGCAATCCTTTGCTGAGTCCAACAGCGTACGTATCTTCGTTGATCACGTCTCCGATCGTTCTCAGCGTGCATCCGGCGTCATTGCCACGATAGTAATCCAAAATGGGCGTGTCGCCAATCAAAAGATCGAGTTTCCCATCCCTGGGCGCATTGGAAAAGAAAAAGAAGAGATCTAACATAAATAAAAGGAGACAAAACATACCGAAACTCTCTATAACTCGGCAAATAGTATCAATAAACGATTTTGAACGTTTGGCAAACTATATCTCGCTCACTGTCTTGGGGAAAAACTGACTCCATATCATAAAAGTAACCACACCTCTCATGCAAAACTCATCTTTACTCGGTAAACAATCTTCTCTGTCCCTCCCAAGAACCCGATGAAGGCAAAACTGAAAAAAAAGAAAAAAATCTAAAAAAGGGGAAGGTAAATATATCGTTTCCCCGGAAACCGGAAATTGGTCTGTTGCAAGCTAGAAAACTTGTTTTCTTATATTTCTACCATTTGCCTTTCATTTCTTGACAATTATGAAGAAGAAGAAAAAATATGAAGAAATAAATAATATTAATAACAAAAAATAAGTAATAATAACCACAATAGTCTAAAAAATACAAAACTAATCTCTTGTTGAGATTTCGGTTTACTATAACCATATATGTTTATGGGAAGAAATAAATACAGTAGCAATAATAATAGTATATTGTTATTTAAAAATACACAGAAATATTGTATTGTTAAGATACACAGAAATATTGTATTGTACTATTAAAATAAATATAAATAATTGTATTATTAAAATAAATAAAAAAGTATTAGATCTTTTTTATCAGAAGTAATATGAAGTCTTACTTAAGTTTCGTTACGCCTTCTTCTAAGGTCGAGACAGTGAATTTCTGCATATGCTCCCAAAGTCGTCTGTCGGCTTTGGAGGCGTAATGATCGGCCGCCGAACTCCTGGTGGTACCCACTTTGCGATGCAGAAGCTGGAACGAGAGAAAGCAAGTGCATTAGAACGCATTAAGGAAAAAAGGGAAAAAGAAGCTCGTCCCAAAAACTGTCTATGCGTATACACGGACGTGCCAGTGCAATTTTTCCCATTATCCATCAACCATAATTCTGACAAGACCCCATACCGGGTGTGACAAGAGGGTATCGACCAGTCAACAACATGTATTGCTGCCATTAACGAGCCTCTCATCCAGCAGGCAACGAGAGTGAGCGAAAGCGAGGGAGGAGAAGGGGAAAAAATTAATAAAACAAATAATTTGTCGATTAAGCTCCTTTTAATCATGGCGAACCACACAGTTTGGGGTAAACAAGCTTCCCAAAAGAAAAAGAGAAGAAAAGGAAGGAAAAGTGTCGGCGAGACGGAAGAAATTGAATTTCTATAGCCGTGCCTGTTGTTTCTGAAGCTTTTAGGGCACAAGTTACGCATCATTTATCTTCCGGGAAGATTGAAGACCGCCTGTCTTTACCGATTTTTCGGAATCTTGTTTGGGACCCTGCTAAGGCGTGCCAGTACTCGTATTGCAATTCGAGAAGAGCAAAACTCGAAAGTCCTGCACACACACATATTGATCCTTATTAACACAAAGTCCTCCCCATTCATCCCCCCCCCCCTCACACTCGCACACAATATAGCCGCCATCTTTAGTATTACTGCCGGCTATAAGCACCGTTTCAGAGGCCGTAAACTCCTCAAACGTTTCCCAGACTCAAACGCCTCAGCTTCTTGAAGAACTAGTCTTTTAAATGCTTTATTTCTTTCTGACTCAAATTTTACTAAAACATTTGTTCGCGCCATATTGGACCAAGCATAATAAATAGCAGGAAAAAAATGAATGCATTAATATGTATTAATAATGAAAACGTGAAGCGACAATAGGCACCAGCCTATGTCGGGTGTAAAATAAGAAAATGAGCACGAATTAATAAATAATTTAGTTTCAATAAATGTGAGCGTCAATCGATGGTTTCGAATTCGAAAAAAATGAATTAACAAAGTGAAGAGAAATTAGACAAATTTGAAATACAAGGCAAAGAAATTCTTTTTTAATTAAAGAAAAAAAATAAAGAAAAAAATGTACTTAATCATACAGTAACGAAAAGGGGTTTACATAATAAATGGCAATCAAGTGAAAATAATCTGAAGGAAAAATGGAAGGAAAAAATAAAAATAATAATAAATTTGAAATAAAATGAAACAATACACAAATTAATCAGAAAATAAACTGAAGAAAAAGATAACAAGAAACTGGAAATAAAGTGAAACAATATATCAATGAATCAGAAAATAAATTAAACAAAACAATAAATGGGAAGTTGTACCTGAAAGGAAGTTTGAAAAATGTGAACAGAAATTCTGGGGAAATTTGTCTGTCTACAGCTAAAAGATGGAGTGTTGATAAATGGGAGGATAGAGGGAAATACGCATTTCTGACTAGTTCTGCAATACATAATGGCAAGTCGGAATGTTTTGCCAGTCGTTTGTAACACGGGACAGTGATAAAGCATTCCTTAGTGGTTGATATTGCTGGAGATAGGAAACATGCGCCTGCGGAAATTGCTGAACCCTTTTCCGCGTATTGATAGATACTATGAGAGAAAAACAGGAAACGCATTAAAATTGCTCTTGATAATATATTTTTCTCCTGTAAATGTACCACGAAATATTTTTGGTCGATTACATTTTAGGCGCTTCGCCACGATATTACACGCGGGATTAATTTGAATACCCACTGCCTCTAGCGCGGATATTTTGCATCAGCTAGAGTAAACTTAACTTACTCTAGACTATCTAGCGTGCTGCCATCTTTCGAATCCATCTTTCTTGGCGAATTTCACCAGTTTGGGTAAAATGTTGCGTTTCTAGACAATGTCCGAGTTTTCAGCCCGTAAACAAAAGAAAATGCTGATATAGTAGAAAAAATGTCACCCAGACCCAAGCTGGCAAGGTTCCATTCACAAAGATGGCAGCACTGTACAAAACACGAAACAGACTTCATTTGACACAATACTTAACTTCCAACACCTAAGGGCCTATGTTAAGTTAAGAACTTGAAACAATTCATTGTGATTTTGATGTAGAGAAGACTGACGTATAAAGTTATGAAGAGTTTTTAGTTTTATTTTCAAAATTTAAAATAGACAGATTGTTTCAATAATGCTTAGATTTCATACATATTAAAAAAATCTATAACAGTTAAAGCTTTTGTTTCCTTCAGTTTCTTTGCACACTTTCTTCCCTCCAATACGTCACTCGACTTTGACAACGCTTTCGGCTTCGCTTGCTTGAAAAAGGATTGACTTCGCCTGAGCTGACCTGAAAAACGATTGACTCAGCTCGAGTTGACTCGAAGAAAAAAGACAATTTCACGAGAGTTTCGTTTCAGAAAAATTTCTCGAGCTTCGACATGACAAAACGTGCTGTACGAGAAATATGTATGGAAACCCAGCTTTTCTCATCCTACTGACGTCTATTCTACAGTCTCCGTCTCTCAATCTTTTCTCATGGTAACCGAATCGTAAAACCTGTCCTGGTTCAAGCGTTTCCGCAATTATTCAATACTAACGAACAGTACTATTACGATTCCGAATTCGCAACCAGCAGTCGACAAGTTATACAGTTGACGAAAACGGACACAAATTCACTAGCACTGCAAAATGGTACAACAATCTAGTACGGCATGTCATTAGGTGATTGTGAAAGAAGAATAGTAATCTTGGCTGGTACAATTGTACTTTAACTATTGTTACGAGACCATTATGAGATAAGCTCGTAACGAGTGTTCGGGGGATTTCTTTTTGTTCTGATCTTAGATCATTATCTCCTGTTTTCCAGCGCTTCACGACCCGATCGAAACAAGAAAAAAAAAATAGATCCGGGCTGCAGGAGATCCTAGTTCCGACCAAGACTGCAACCATTGAATTAATCGAAAAAATATCGATGTAAGACCATGAGCTTATCAGTTTATCGGATTAAAAAAGTATCGGTGTATAAGTACAAACTAATTGGTACCTCCGATTACGATAACAATTTTTAGCACTAGCAGTCAACAACGAATTACTTTAATCAATGCTTACTGGACCGGAGTTTTTTCTCCGGTCCAGTAAGCCTTGATTATAAAATAAATATATTAATATATAATATTGTACAATAAAAAAGCAAAATAAATACGTTAGATAAAGTCTGCAAATAGCATTTGAGTATGGTATTTGGTAAGTAAATTTGGGGTAAAATGTTAATGGGTGAAAAAAAATGCTTATGGTTGCTAAGAGATTCCATGATCAGGTTCGCCGAAATCGGAGTTTCACTGGTACAAAATTCATGTAATAAAAGTTAAAAGGACTTGCTTTAACCAATTCTAACAAATCTTAATTTTCTTCTCGCTTAGCAATTTCAGCTCCGAAGTCGTTTCATTGTTTGTTCGCTGCAAAATCGGCCTCGTTTGCCATGAGCCTCGCTTTACGCGAATTTTACACCCCATATTCCCTGCGTAAATCGAAGCTCAAAGAACTCATAAAAAGAAGAAGAGCTCGCACGTGGATCTAAGTATTAGACTCACGTCTCTGCTTTCTTATTAGTTTCGCCCGATTCTGAATTTCTAGTCAATAAACCTTAAATCGATTATTTATGCTACACACCTCGACGCTCGACACCCGCTCACTTTTTTTTTACCCGTTTCACCCTTCGTTTATTCAAATACAGTCTCCGTTTCCTTCTCCCCAACTCCTTATTAAAAAAATAAAAATTCTTTTTCTTCTACAAAAAAAAAATCCTCTCTAAAAATAAAGTAAAAATAACATGAAAAAAATCCTTTTCTTTTATAGTTCATTCCTAGGGGAAAGAACCCTTCGAGCGAAAGGTGCTATCGAACCCTTCACGGATCATCGAGTCACGTCAGAGCACCCAATTATGAGTGGACACTCAAGGTAGCGAATAGCGAATGTAGAACGTTATTTCGATCGACAAAAGAGGTGTTACAGGGCAAGTTGTATTAGTGAGCGAAGTCGAATTGCACTACGTCACATCCCACAATGGCATGTGCTCCGGATCGGCAGTGCTTATGTTGCGGAACTTCCCAATAAAAACACAGACTTGCATACGATCTAGGTCCCCAGTCTTGGACAGTTACTCGTCACGAGTATACTTCCAAGTCTGACTGGTTCCACTCCCAGCTTCCCTAGTTTCTTTCTTATCCTGTAACTTTTGTGTTCTAAATAAAATCCACTTCACAGTGCAATTCTAGAGAGCTATTAAATAGCACCCATGTAACGGCAACTTGTCTTATACCACTCGGCCACGTCTTAAAATTAGGCCGTTACAGAAATTCCCAGATGGAAAAGCGTCAATAGAGGAGGGATGGGACAGTGTGGACACTTTTCCGTAGTTTATTTTTCAATTCCCGTGGAGACAAAACTATAGCCTAAAACTATACTCATCAGATGGCCTGGTACCATGGCTATAAAATGAGATATTGTACGCTTGAAGAACACTAAAAATAAGACCAAACAACCATGAAAACTGGAGGCTCCTCCGACTGTCCAAAACAAGATACCGGGGATACAATTTGGACTTGGGTGTTTTGCGATTTGTCCGTGTGTTTTGCCATAATAAAACTAGTCGATTACCTTTTTTAAAAAAAATACATAATAGACTTAAAATATCTAAATGAAATCTTACAGTTATACTCCCTCTCGATATATGAATCATCCTAGCTCCAATTAGTGCAAGGAAACTCACGATTTTGTAAAAATGATTATTGACAACAACAAAAGGCAACGTTTTAGGGGCGCGGCTATATCTCGAGCTGTAAGCTGAATGCGGGTGCGCAGCGTTGCCAAGTCGTTTTCCACAGCATGTTTTTCAGAAGTCAAAATGGCTCTGTCCATAGCGTATTAAATCATCACTTTGGAGTGTAAAATCTAGTACAAAATCAGGACATCGATTTTAAAACAAACCTTTGGAGGGGTGATTCCCTAACTTGTCAGCTACATAAAAGTAATTTTTACTTTATTTTTAGATACATATTAGAGGAGGGATGGGACAGTGTGGACACTTTTCTGTAGTTTATTTTTCACTTCACGTGGAGACAAAACTGTAGCCTTAACCTATACTCGTCAGATGGCCTGGTGTCCTGGCTATCAAATGAGGTATTGTACGCTTGAAAAACACAAACAATAACACCAAACACCCATGAAAACTGGAGGCTCCTCCGACTGTCCAAAACAAGGTACCGCGGATCAATTTGGGCTTGGGTGTAGTGCGATTTGTCCGTGTGTTTTGCCATAAGAAAACTAATAGGTAGCCTTTTTTAAAAAATACATAATAGACTTGAAATATCTAAACGCAAACTTAACAGTTATACTCCCTTTCGATATAAGAATCATCCTAGCTCAAGTCAGTGCAAGGAAACTCACGATTTCGTAAAAATAATTATTCACAACAAGAAAAGGCAACGCAAATGGCTGAGTCCAAATCGTACTAAATCATCCCTTTGGAGTTTAAAATCTCGTGCCAAAAAAGGACAGCGATTTTAGAACAAACCTTTGGAGGAGTTATTCTCCAACTTGTCAGTTATATAAAAGTAATTTTTATTTTACTTTTAGATACACATTATGAGTGCTACAACGAAATAATCAGGACCCGTTTCTTACAAACAGTGCTAAAAATTCAGTTTTTATTTATTTTCTCAAAAACGGTTCCATATTTTTCGACGAAAATTTCCTCATGAAAGCTTCGTCGTATTCACGAAGTGTAAAATTTTTTTCAGATCCAAACCTGTCGTAGTTCATTAGTAATGATTTTTGTACGGTTTGTCCCACGTGTAAACTGTCCCATCCCTCCTCTATGAGTGGTACAACGAAATAAACAGGACCCCCTTCTTACAAAAAGCGCCAAAAATTCAGTTTTTATTCATTGTCTCAAAAACGGTTTAATATTTTTCGACAAAAATTTCCCCATGTGAGCTTCGTCGTATTCACTATGTGATTTTTTTTCAGATCCAAAACTGTCATAGTTCATTAGTAATGATTTTTGTACGGTTTGTCCTACGTATAAACTGTCCCATCCCTCCTCTATTCCGCCCACTGAAATACTTACAGTCGGATCGTGGAAGTTGGTGACGGTGGCCTGGGAGAAAATGCCCGCGAAAAGCGCGGCGATATTGGCCGTGTACGAAGCCAAGAAAATGACGGAAAAGCCGCCCCATACGTTGATCAGAAACTTGTTGGGCCAGGATTTGGGGGCTTTGAAGGCGACGAGGTGACTGAAAAGGAGGCCCCACATGACCCAGAGAGCGGAAGCCAAGGTAAAGTTCTTGGTGCGTTGTCGCCCCCAGGGGTTGAGCCCGAAGGGTGACAGCCACTCATAAATGGCCACGGCCAAAGCTGTCATATTGAGCGATACAAAAATCCCGATCCACAGATCCGGGCTGAACGGCGTTAAAAAAGCCAGTAAGGGCACGTCGTCGTGTTTGGTGACTTGGAGGAAGGAGAGTCCCGAGTAGAAATACGGGATGGAGAAGTCAATCACTTCGGCGCGGCTGGAAGTCACGCTGAGGGGGGCAAAGCTCAACTGCGCCGCTCCGGACCGGAGATCCGCCACGATGCCGTCCCAACTGCCACCTCGTTTGGCGCCGCATTGGCCGTCGGCCACCACGTACAGCTGAAATCGCAGTCCTAAATCATTGGCCACGTTTTCCATCAAATCGATGGATAAACCGTAACAGCACGTGACGTTGTACGTGACACCGGGGTTGACGCCGCGCTCGTAATCGCCGAAAATCCGGGCGATCTCGTCCTTTTCACTCGAACGGAGCTGCAAGCACGGAATGCCGGTCAAACACTTGCGTACCTGGAAAAGGGTGGCCAAGAAGACTTGGGTCAGTTTTACGGTTATTTGCAGACCAACTAACCGGGTAATTAACCAACATGCAAGCAAAATAGGTTGAGGCTTGTGTGGCCGCTTACTTGCATTAAGTGAATGAGGAAAGCAGATTTGCTCGAGAAAGCGAGGCTAATGTGATTTCGTACATAATTTGGAACGGGAAACTTAACCGATAGAGGGACTAGTGTGAACGAGGGCAAAAACGAGGTTAAAATCGAGGGTAATGAAATAGCTCAAGTTCTTGATGTTGATAATACGTGGGTCGTCTTCAGTAGGAATAAATGTTACCTTTGAATTTGCCCTCAGCTTTACCTAACTTTCATATTACCCTCAATGTGGGGTAAATTTGGTTATGCACAAATGGTGAGGCGAAGAAGCTTTATTTATTTCTTAAAGTGGCAACTAGACTGTAGTGAGACTTGGGTTATAATCGTAACTCTATAAAACGAATTTTTCCTAATGTCGTGTGTGAACAATGTCAAAAATGGGGGTAAAATAATGGGCAAAATCGAGGTTAAATGAACTATACAGAATTTCTGTTGACAGTGCGTGATTTATCTCCATTAACTAGGAATTCGGACTTGCCCAAGAATTTACCCACGGATTTACCCCCCGTTTACACTATTCTTGAAATACAGGGGTAAAGTTTGGATTACATATTTTTCTGTTGGAAATGGAGCTTTGTTTGGAAATGCCTATTTGGTTGTACTTTAAATATGGATTTTACAACAATAATAGTCTGCTATCCTTATTTTACATTCACATCAGCTTTTTATTATCCGCATCGGCGGTGTGAACCATGGGCAAATACAAGGATAATTTCTAGAGCTACATCGAGGATAACTCTAAAGGTGCAGTTTTCATGTTGACAATAAAAGTGGCTTATTTCTCGAAACAACAGTTTTTATCTTGAGAATTGTAGCTTAAATTTGCCCTAAAGTTTGCCCACCATTCACACTGCGGGTTTGCAAGTGAGATGAAGTCCGAGTTGCCTGTACTACTGTGGGTAGGAAGGCTTTCAAGAGCAACTAGGAGATTCACGTTTTCAGTAACAATAATTATATACACCATGTAGGTCGTATTAACAATCCGAAATTTACCCCACATCGAGAACAGTTGTGTAAACCGAGGGTAATTGACAATAAGCTCGAGGGTAAAACCAAACGTAACTTGCAACTACCAGAGCTGGACAAATTCAATTCATTATTTTTGAATTGACTTAAATTCAATTTATTTTCACTGAACTGACCAAGTTCAATTATTTTCATTGAATTTGAACTCCATTTGTCCATTGTTATTTTTTTCACTGAATTTGACTTCATTCAAATCGTTGAATTGGAACTGAATTCGTCCAAAGCTAAATTTCTTTTTCCTTCAATTGAATTGACCTAAGAAACGGTTGAATTCTTAGGAATTGACATAGAAAAAATAGTGAATAAAAGAAATACTTCAAAATTTTCGTTTTTAATCTCTACGCTGGACAACTTCATATAAAGTGAACATGTTTGGGTCATGAAAACATACAAGCGCTACGTTTGCTCTCTCTTTTTTGGAACCGCAATTCAATTTTCACGTCACTGTATCGTTTACTTTCATCAATTGTGATTTGCATTCGATTTAACTCGGAAAATTGCTGAATAAATTGACTTTAACCCCGAAAATTTCAAAACGATACGAACTGAATTTCAGGAAATCGTTCTGAATTTGATAGGAATTGACTTTCACTACTCATGAATTTGCCCAACTTTGCTAGGTACACTATTTCCTATTCACGAACTTAACCTGAAACTTGCCCTCGAATTTACCTTCGCCTACCGTTCACACTACCTTCAATACGGGGCAAAATATTGGTTTGCTCCTTCACATTGTGTCAACCGACCTTTCTAACACAAGTACAGTTCTTCACTCTGATTAGCTTCAAAACTATTACCTGATCCGTTTCAACCTCCGCTTCCATGACAAACGGAGGTGAAAACATGGTAGCCACGCGGTAAACTCTGGAACTATGTGATCGCGGGCCAGCTAAACTATCTCCTGGCCAGACGACACTTTGGAAGACAACCGCCGATCCAGTAACATTCCCGACCAACTTCCATCCCAACCGGCTTGACGAAGAGGACGTGGTCGAAAGGCCATTACTATTGAAACTTGTATTATCCGCCCCATTTCCCCCTCCCCCTCCGTTCAAATCTTCATCATCTTCGCCCTCGTCCGCCGTTCCCTCGTCCTCCTCAATGGAGTCCCATCCATTGGGCTCATCTTGAACGTACTCCGCCGGATTGATTTGACCTGTCACCGTGTCTACGGAGGAGGAGGGCGACGACGGTGACAAAGTGGAGGCGGGGGAAGAAAAAGCACGCGCTGGGGATAACAAAGGTAATTTGGTGGTCACCGCACGCGGTCTTCGGCCTGCCGGACTGTTATTGGCGGCCCGAAACGAAAAAACGGACGGTTGAAGGCTATATGGTCGTCGTTGGGCCCAGTTGAGGACATCAAAGACGGCTTGCAACGCAGAATCCACCTTACCACCGCCGTCATACGTGAGGCGGCCCGATAAAGCCTCTTTGACACGCCACTCCAAAGCCCTAACCATCAACTTTTATTTCTCTCCTGTGGATCATCACGCTAACGTCCAGAAAAAAAGGTTCCACAACTTACTTGACCAAATGCTGGGAAAACTGCACCCGCGTAGGCGTGACCAAAGCCGGGCCACAGCCCAGGGGCGGGTCCACCATACCGTTTAAGGGTAATGCCACCTGACTGAGGTCGGCAACTTGATTAGCTGCCGTCCTTATCGCTCCGTCTATCATCATCACCGCGCCCTTCATCAAATATTTACTCAACTTGATGGGCCGCGCTCGCAAGCCCAGCAAACCCAGTGGATAAGCGGCTGCTGCCGCCTCGGGGGCGTTAAGCGGCTCGGTGGCTTCTTCTAAAACAATCCAGATCCAGTCTCCGTCGAGCATATTAATTTTGGCTGCTTCGCGGAAGATTTTGGCGGCCGTCTGGGGATCACAACACACCAGGATGACCAAAGTAGGCACGCTTTGAAGGCTGCTGAGTCTGGTTAGGATTTGGCGACCGGGCGCTTCGCTCTTCAGATGAATGATGGTGATGTTCGACCACGAGAAGGGGCCGTAACCGTCGCCTTTACTAAAAGCTTGAGCTTTATCGCTGTCGCTCTCGGCCAAGTAGTGATACAAACGGCGAGCCCGGGGCGAATCGTCCAATATGGCCGTCACGGCTGTCCATTTATTGGCGGCTAAAAGATGCTTGGTGGCAGCGACCAAATGCGACGATCTGGGGTTCAGACCCACAAACCATGGAGCAATACCCTATGGGGATAAAAATAAGCAGTTAGGATAGCTTTGTTCAACAAAAATTGTGCCACTTAACTGTTCATATTCCACTGTTCTTGCTTTGTGTTTAATCTACGTTGGTTTGCTATAATCTTGCTTACTTTAATCACTAGTTTAGGTATCCATGTAGTTGAGGATGAAATACAAAGATTTTGCACGAAAAATGAGAAAACATACGCATTTTCTTTTGTTTTTTGTTAAGGCAGGCAAGTAACCACAAGGTTTCCCGCGCTACTGAGAGGAATACCCAAACAAATATCGAATTCTATTTTGACGCAAACTACGTGAGCAGCGCCAGTTCGTAATTTTGCAGTGAAATTCTACCGTTGCCACGCAAGTTCGCAGAACGGGAATATTCACTGTTACCCAAGCGTCGCGTTTTTAGAGCACGACTTTTCCCTTGACCAGCCACTAAGCGCTTCCAGCGCCCACATCCTTGCGGTTCGTGAACCGCGGTCACGATATTCGTGCTTAGCCAATGGTCATGATTTAAGGCTCCGTGGTACAGGGGAATCGCATGCTAAACGGCGTCAGCGATTTTGCCGAAAACTAATTAGCATTTCATTAAACACTCTCAACAGTGAAGTTTTGCATTGTTATACCTAGTGCACATCGTCGAAATTTTTTTAAAAAAATGTTAGTAAATTTTTTAAAAGCGAATCAAATTTCAACTTTTTTTGGGAAACGCTTTTATAAATATCCGGCCTCAAGGTACACTTAAGTACCGTTTTCTTGATTTACTGGCGGAAACGGGATTCGATCCGTCGGTTAATTTCGGATTTATCACCTAAATATTTTTCAGAAATTTTCTATGTAACAACTTCGAAACTAAATGTAGGATTTGAATTCCGTTTTCGCAGAGGAATATGGTCAAGTCGCTTTACTGAACCTTGCGATCGAATGTTTGAGATTGCTTTTCTGTAAAAAAAACTAAAATTTTACTCTCTTTTCACAAATTTAAGAAGAACTTTTCAAAGAATATTTTGACGATGTGTACTAGAAGCTATGATCCAAAACTTTACTGTCGAAATTGTTTAATAAATTACTGAGCAGTTCCGTCGAAAACGCTGACGTCGGTTAGCGTATGATTCCCCTATACAACGCTTATTCAAACAATGGGAAGTCCTATG
Source organism: Triops cancriformis (assembly GCA_020615345.1). NCBI lineage: Eukaryota > Metazoa > Arthropoda > Branchiopoda > Notostraca > Triopsidae > Triops > Triops cancriformis. The sequence continues at coordinate 23,999 of JAHZNP010000318.1, forward strand.
GGTAATTATAGTGATCGTTTTCATAAAAACCGTTATATATTTTACAATTATTTCTTGACAGAAACCATAATATCTATAACCTATAGAAAGATAGTTTTAGAGTCGACAGAACAAGAAAAATAAATTTATCTCAAACGGTTCCGCTTACTCTCCATAAAAAAATTCGTGCGATTATTTTCATCCAAGGAATAGTTTTCCTGGATAAATTATTGGAAAAAAAAACGCTAACCACAATTTCCCATAACGCTCCCCTAAGCTTAGTGCGTAATTCGCTCAAAAACCTTCATTTCATTCTTTCAAATTACTTAACTGATTTATAAAACTTACAGGCACAAGGCTTGCACATTCATAATCTTACTGCAAAATCTCAATATTACTTTCCCCAACATAAATTTTTCACGTATAAAAGGATTATTTTCATGTCTGTTCATTTTTTACGACTCGCTGGCTCGGTATACTATCGCCAGGTCCCACAGGCTTTCGGCTTGTACCATAACAATAAGCGTGTACGTAGTACGGCCGAAAAATGAAGGGGAAAAAAAGAAGGGAAAGGTGGGAGATTCAGGAAATCCGAGGAAAACGAAAAAGGAAAGAGTAATCATGTGTGTTTGCCTAACCCCTGCTGGGTCCGGTTGATAATGCTAGACACGTGCTCTCTTCTTTTCGGCTCTTCCATCTACCAATCATCACGGGGGGTTGACTTACTGAAGGACTTGAGTAAGCGGCTGGGGGGGGGGGGGGGGGTGATGACGAACCCAGGCCAGAAATAACGTTAGCTAATCATGGCGAGGGATCGTGTCATTGGCGTGACCTTATTTCTGTCCGTCAATCCTACTAAGTTCCACGTGGGAGGTATTTTTAATGGCGAACCCCGAAAGTTTCATGCTCACTTGGGGTACACATACCTCAACTCCCCTGTCCCTTTTTTTTAAAAGTGGCAAATTAAACCCAACGAGCTAGCTGTGGCCAGGGCCATAAAGTAGAAAGATGAGAGTTAAAGGCCATGTGCTAAATTGTCTCGTCCGTTTGTGTCAAGTTGCATTACTTTACTTTGGGTAGCCTTAATCGGCCCATGGTAGCCAACGACAGCCATAAAAGCGCTGGGAAAAACGACCACCCACTTGCCACCACAATGGATGGTTGGGGAAAAAATAAAGAAAAAATAGAGGGGAAAAATTGTGGCGGTTGGCTGCAATCTGCCGCACCACAGTTGACCAGTATTCGAGCTTGGGCTCCTTGTACGTGGTACTGGTACCCAGTACGTTCCTATACAAGCAATACCAGGACATATTTAAGAACAGAAAGGCTGATGGCGTCATCCAATACCTGCTACGGGTATTGGTACCACCAGGAAGATGATATCGCGATGGAGGAGATGGTGAATAGTAATACTTAATTAAATGAGGCTTGGAGATGCAGATTAAAGCTCAAGGGGACCATGTCTGTGCATCCCCAAACTAATTCGTCATGTTCCATCATCTTCGCCCCGCCAGAGCCTCTCTAGAGATTACGAGGATCTATCTGGCACTCTTCGCGTTCCTTCGACGCCGTACTACGCCACAGGATTACGGGCCGGCACAAATTATGACGACGGATGTAGGAATCTTGATAAACCTTCGTTCATATGGCGACGAAACCTTACTTCTTCTCTAATACCGAAATAACCCTCGATTCTAACTTGTTAAGAATAATTTTTTACTGGAAATGTTTAGACTTGAAACTACCCGTTTAACCTTGTTAACAATACTGCTTGCTATGGATAGTTTTTGTGAAGAGGTTTAACCTGGAATGTACCCTCCTTTTTACCCCTGTTCACACAAGCTGTGTCCAGAACATTCTCTTGGATATGCACGACATTTCTTATATTTAACGGACAAGTTTTGACGTTCAAATTCTATGTACTATAGTAGAGAGCTCACCAGTGATGGCTCTATTTCATTTAACCTCGAATTTTACCCAGCTTTCTGCCATTGTCTACAGTAACGCATTGTTCAGAGCACTTCTTAGAAAATGTAATCTATTCTCTCTAAATATTAAGCTAATACTTTGTAATTTTACGTCCAAATTGACAAATAAGCTTACCGGTGAAAATCTACTTTTATTTAACCTCGAATATACCCATTTTTGCCTTTGTTTACACTTCATTATATGACACGATGTTGTACGTCATCTATTTAATTAATATCTATCCTCAGTTAACATAATACGGTTCTTTGCCGCCAGAGGCACCAGAATACAGCAATAAACCTACGTGGACTGTGAGTAAAGGGTACTTTAGAACTATTCAGACATGATTCAGATCGAAAGGGCACTCGTTTCCTACTAGTCCCTTTAATATAGGGTCGAGGGGTTCGAGGATACTTAAGTCGAGACCCTCTCAGGAAATGGAATGTCGCGTACAAACCTTGTTACATATCAGCTTGGGTTGCCGAGCGTCACTGGCTTATAACCCAGCAACTTACCCACCCCATTGCCCGGTTTGGCTATAGGGGCAAAGTAAACCGAGTTTAGTTCAGGACAAATACCAGCTCAACAAAAATACAATAAAAACACCACATGTTATGAATTTCAGTAAAATACTTAAAAATGTAACAAAAATCAGGAAAAGGCTCAAAAATCACAAAAATAACGAAAATAGTTAAAATGTAGCAAATATAATAACAAATATAGTTAAAATGCGAGGAATCTTAAAAAATCATTAATATTTACACCAAGATTTCTTAAGAAACAGTAGAGACAAACAAAATTACTAGGTTGCTAAGATAGTACATACTTTAATAAAATACAAAAAAGTTCGAAATTTTGTGGAAATGTGATACAGTAAAATGAAAAACCGAATACTGGTCACAGTTGGCTCGAAAATTACAACGATTACATTAATAAGAAAATATCAACAAATTTAATAACGCAGAAACAAGCAAAAGAAAAGAATAAAAAAGAAAGCAAGACTGAAAATAATAAAAAACAAAATAAGCCAAAATGTTCAATGTAAGCTTCACTTCTTGGGACAGCTTAATAGCTATTACAGTTCGTATTCCTTCTTACTGTCGCAATTACTACATACGTTACCCCTGCTCAATCAGCCCTCTGCATTGTTTGATTTTTCTCTGGTAGACAAATGCAACCGACACATCCAGAAAGGCAGAAAGTTGAAGTACTTGGCGGCTTACTTCTAATCACTCTACTTCAGACTAAAGCTAATAACGACCGTAATAACTAAAAAAAAATCCTAGCGCCCTCGGACGGACCCGAGTTCCGCAGATCAATGGAGGAAGGGAAGGAGACAAGAAAGATTCCGGGAGGGAAGCTGGGGAACAAGGTCGAGTCGAAGAACTTATCGATTGTCTCTTTTTCAGCTCTCTTGTTGCTGCCACATGCATGTGTGTATGTGTATGTGTGTGTATGCTAGCTTACTGGCTTGACTGGCTGGCAAAATCTTCAGCAATACAGGTTTTGTTCCAGAGGCTCATTAAGTCCCCGGCCAGAATACTAAAAAGGCATCCGTAGCCTGGGTTAGAAGAATCTTGACTTGGCTGTTGTTTTCTTTAGTCAACGCTTCGCCGGTGTATCGTGGCAGTAGGCAAGCCAATCGCCCTCGTCGCCAGTACCGTCATGCTGTACTGTATAGCTTCGTTTTTCTTTTGTTTCTTTGGCATCTGCCCCAGCTTCCCTGATGTCAGCTGTTTGGCTATGCTGTCCGCTAGTCGATTCAGCCTCCGGAAAGCAAAATCCTGATCTACTTGGGGCTGAAGTTTTTTGTTCGCCCCGTATTTGTTAGGCAGCAGATGTGGGTTTTAGGCAGAAATACGATGACAGCGAAAGGCAAAGGGGGAGGGCGAGTATTGTTTGTGCCTCGCGTTTTGTTAATGATCGCATAAGCAATAGTGTGCTTTGTCGAGGACGAATGAGAGAGGAAGTCATTGGAAGATTGGGCGAGCGGGGAAAGAAATAAACCTGCGTCTCTTCGGTACTTAACTGCCACGCCAGGCTGTTTTCGGAGAAACGGAAATGGCGGAGAGGAAATTCATAGTCGGGGGGATAGCTAAGAAAAAGCTAATGTAAAGAGAAAAATATTTTGATCCAGACCTCTAAGACTTACACGACAACGCCAGAACACAGTAGAATCTTCCATAGCTCCATTATGACAACCGTAATTGATTTTACGGGACTTAGCGACACGCCAAGTTTCGCTGGGAAAACTCTGAATGAAAGTGTTGGTAGATAAGAATGAAAAAAAAAGAGAAAAAATGAAAGCCGAGAACTGTCACAGCGAGAACAAAGTTAAGGGACGTATCTTGGAAAGTTTGGAGCAAGTTGAGCGGTAAACCTAGTCTGAGGTTTGAAAAACTTTTTTTAGGGGTTTAAAACCCCCATTCAAGCCGCAATACAAAGTTGTGTTGCACGCTAGTTGGCTTGACACGGAATTGCTGCGAAATCCAAGGCAAAAATGTTACACCGAAACGGTCTACTGTCTACAACAATAGCTCTTTGGCTAATTTGCTCGTATCTCCCACATGGCGGCGCGTAGGAACTAGCAACACTGATTTCCGGCTTTCCTTTCACTACCTTGAATAGGAATTGCTAGAAAAACTGAAGGAAGTTTGCATTGAGTTTTAAACTAGTAAATTCCCTTTGATAATATTGCCTACGGAAAGACATTTTAAAAGTCATTATTTAACATATTTCTAGCTCAATGCACGCGCTAAACACGTTGTGGTATTTGCCACGCTCAAAAAGCGCGAACTGCGATCGGCGAAAACCAATACACGAATCGCTGGAAATCGGAACTACATTATTTATTTATTTTTATTCATTTTTTTTTTGGTTTATCTTAAAGGACATGCCGTTTGCAGGTTGCAGCTTTCGCATATGCTAGTAACAAGTGGTTTTATATCAAAGAACTCGTACTTTAGCTTGCAACATAGTATCAAACCGTATAAAGCTGTTTAATCACCTTTCGTGCTGGGAAGTGAACTTGAAAGGCGTTTCTTTTAATTCCTAGCTACGAGTGCCAGCAATTTCCCAGGCAAAGTTTGCCCGACGGGGTTTAAGTGTTCATGCAACGAGGGAATGTTACGCTCTAGCGGGGCGGGAAGTGTCTTTTGAAGACTTCTCAAGTTTGTCATGCAAGCCAATAAGGAGCGCAGTATCCGTACTGTACTGTACCAACAAGGGCTAATCAAGCACTTCCCTCTCGCACTCTGAATGCTGTATCCCTTTTCCTGAAACACGTTTGCGAACTGGAACGAATGCCTTTCAGTCCCCTTCGCCAGCACTGATCCGGATCTTTCAGCAAAGCTCAGATCCGATCCAGTCACACGAGCGAATCTGACCAGATCGACAGTACTTTGAAAATTTGCTACTATCGGCTCGAGTTTACTCGGTATAAATCCGATAATCAGCCTCGTGCGGAAAAATTTTTGATCGGCTGAAGTTATATATCGTTATCGCTGTCAAAGATATCGATTAATTATTTATAATAAATCGATATATTTGTTTTTACAAAAAAAGTTAACTGTTGTTAGTGATTTAAGTAAGTGATCGGATATACGATCTTCTTTCTTCTGTTTTTCTTTTCCTAGAAGATTTACTTCAATCGAGTCGGATCGGAAACGTTGACAAATTATCGATAATGACCTAAGATCCGATAAAAGTTAAGATCCGGAACACTGCCCGCCAGAGAAAAAATGGTTGAAAAAAATACAACAAATTTACACGTTATTGAACACAATTACACTGCTATTCGCTAGGGGGCGGTGACTAGCTCCGCCCTCCGCTTAACGTTCCAGACTATTTCTTCAGCTTGTAGTCTTGTACTGACACCCTGACGTTCCAGTCGGTAGTGTGACGGCGGGGTGGGGGGTTGGACTTTGCCAACGAGGGCTAAAAGGCCTAATATACGATAACGCAAGACGGTTTTGCTGGGGTTTTTCCCCTTTGCCAACTGACAGGAAATACCCATAACTCACTGGCCGCCTTTCGTATCCTGAATCTATCTCATCAAGCCATTTCCCCCACTGGACTCTGAAGCGGTCTTTTACTGTTACAGGGGCGAGGGACTTCTTTTTATTTTTATCTCCACCAGTACAGTACTAAATCGCCAAGAAAAGCAAAGCGGAGAGGAAGAAAAGCAAAACGAGTTGGAAAAATCAAAGCATAATGGAGAGAATAGGAAACGGAAGCTTTTCACTGTCTCCGAGGTCGGTCTCGTCTTGCTAGGCTTTAAAAAGACGATTTAATAGCCAATTCGCTAAGTTTCAACGGTTCGGGAAGGGATGAGCTCGCGGAAGTTGGGTAACCTAGGCTCAGGGAAGAACGACGCCGGTGAAAGGAGGTCCATTCAATAATTACGGAGACGAAATGGTCTTTTTGAGCAGCTGAGCCAAAAGTTGTAAAATGCTAAACGAAACGGTTTCCTATCGACCTAAGTGGGGGAAAAAAGGTCGGTTCGTGTTCTACTGAAGCACTTGTACCACCCAAGGCAGTAAACCAAATTACTACCATTTGAATAAATTACTAGCGAACGTTCGCCACCCCTATTAGGCCGCTAAAGGATTTTTAATCAATAGGCTTCCACGTGGGAAATCATTATCTCCTTAAAAAGCTAACTGATAAGGGTGAAACAACAGAGCCCAAGACAAAATCGATAGTTGAATAACGAGACCCAAACTTGGCGGCCGAAGTTCGGTTTTAATATACCCTTACTTTTAGATTACCATTACTTTCTTATTTCTTACTGGGGTAATGAGTTTAATATTAAATTTCTCGAACGAAGGTACGGAATTCTAGTTTTGCGAGCGCTGCATGTTCCAGGAAGCCTTGTAATGCGGTATGAAAGGCGTAAAGTATGAATCCGTTTCCGTGTTCTGAAAAACGGGTACGTTGACATGGGAAACTAGTATGCTTGCGTACTTGTTTTTCTAAACGATTGAATAAAGCTTGTTAGAAGCTAATTACTTTACAGCTAAGTTACTATGCACGCGTACCACTTTCCTGTGGACAGTTGAGTGCTGGCAAAACTTCTTTCTTTTAGTAGCAAATTCCAATATTTAATGCGTTTCCTTATCATGGAATTTCTGTGTCACAGTGTCTCAGCGAGCTTCTCATACAAACGGGCTCTTTTACGCATGGAGTAAGACTCATACAATAACCATGCATAAGAAAGGGGTTGTACTAATTACATGCAAGCATATACCCAAACCCGGATGTAAGAGACATAGAAAATATAAGTAATGTATTTCTTATAATATGATTTCTTACGACGCATTTCTTTAAAAGTTTTTCTGACACGTGGTCTGAACAAAGTTCTCTAACAAGAGGGTTCTCATTGATACTCGTGTCTTACATCCGAGCTCGAATGTACACTGGCTTTACGTTACTTTCGGTTTATCCGCCTTTACTGCAAATTTTACAACATTGTAATTTTTTGAACTAACCTACATCGGTAACCTACATCGGAACCCACGTTTCTTTTATAATTATTCGCAAAATGGCGTGGTAGCATGTTACAACTTTACAAATAATTTGTCTAAAACGGGAATGATCAATCCCCACGAAAAAAGAGTAAATTAATGAAGAAACAATAAAATGTTTCGAACGTACTTTAAAATTGTCGTCGACAAGGCCTCGGTTTTTAATCCCCACCACCGCTACGCCGGTGGCGCCCGCTGCGGCAGTAATGCTAAACGTAGCGCGGTCATCGTCCGTGAGCACCAACACTACGGTCGGTCTGAGCCGCGACAAAGTTTTGCAAAAGTCTTCCATCGTCTGATTGGTGGCTCCTTTCCAGGCCAGAGCCAGTCCTTCGAGTTTCACCCACTTGTGTTGCCCTGAGGCGGTACTGGCAGGACTAGCTATTGCTGATGCCGATATAGCTGTCAGAGACCGGTCTTTCACATTTTTTGCACCCACCGTCAAGTGGCTGTCGACAATGCGATAACTTTCCAAGAAGGATAGTAACGATCGCGCTACTGTTCTACTACCAGTCCGGGATATTTCTTTGTCAGGGCCCGGGGCGTGGATGGCATTTCTGCCGTCGCTATCCTGCCACCACCCGGGCCATTTAGTCGCATCACTATCGAGAGCATCTTGGTTCACGTCACTCGTACTGCTGCTGCTACTGATACTGCTGAGGAAGGAAGATGAAGCAGAATCTGAAGTGGAAGAAATAGCAAAATTGACCCAAGGCTGGTCCGTCACGGAACGATGCGTCCGCGAAATCCCCAAGCGCGCTTCCTTATTAAGAGCCATCAAAGTTTTGTGAAAAACTCGGGACATGACAGGGTAATCCGCTGCGCTAAACACTCCAAGGACACGAAGGATTGGGGGAGGGGCCAAGGCCGGGGCAGTACCGGCTGGCGGTACCAGCCAGCCGATCCAGCCGATCAGGCAGAGGCATAAGAGTCGAAGCAAGCAACAGGAATTCCGCCGGTCGTCCATGTCAGGACTTGACGCGACCCACTGCTGGGGAATGCGGACCAAAGCAATCCGGGTACTGGGAGAGCAGGGAAGATGCCACGAAAGTACCAGGTACCCGGCGCCATTAACTAGCTGCTTGTCCGACCACCAGTATTTGAATTGGGAGCAACCTGACCCATAAGTACTCCATTCTGTGACTACCCAGGGACCACTCCACCCAACTGTGCTGGACTATTTCTGCCAACCCTGCAAGCTGCCGCCAGCGGTGGTCGCTGTGGATCGTCTTAAGTACCCTCATCTTTGTTTCATCTCCTGCTGACGAACTTATCCCACCCAGGCCAGCGGCGAAACGGGTACGCGACCATGGCGCAGCGTTTAATTACTGGCGAGGCACTGATTACTTGGAAGTAATGCGCCTAACACTTTTCACAGCTGACACTAGCCAGCCATCATTAGGAATCTGCACTGGCACCGAGCCTTGTGTCTATCCCCGAACTGAAGCAGCATATTTGCAAACAAGGAAAAAGACCCAGTAGAAAGTTCGCTTCCTGAGGGAGGCTGCGCCTTCTCGAAGATGCGCAGTAATGGCCGGACATTTCTGTCGGGGGTAGCCGGCATAGAGCAGCCAGGGAAAAGCGAAACCCCCAAGCTCGCCAAGAGGGTTAAGAACCAAAGTGTTGATGAACAATGGCCTTCACATGTGTTGATTACGTCACCTAGGGCTAGGCCTCGTTCTGGAAGTAATTCGAACATCTAGTAGCCCTGGGGCCATTAAGCAACCGCTGCTTGCCTATTCGTTTATAAGAGCCATGCCCGTCGCTTGGATACAAAGTTCCCCCCAAAGACGTGTAATTGACGTCAAAACTTTGTTGTTGGGGAGGCAAGAAAAAAAATGCACAATCCCCTTCCCCCACCCCTACCGAAGTGATGGCAGGTTACTGGACGCCATATTTCTTCCTGGCCTTTTTTCATTACTGCCACAAAATCTCATTGGGCCATGCATCACCGTCGTGAAAGAAACAAAGTTTGGCTTGATGCATCCGCCAAAAATCTCGTGAAGCGTTTTACACAAGTGCAGCTCTTGCCAAGAAATTCTGCAATCATATTCTGCAGTAATACCGTTTCCTTTCTTTCTGCTCTGACCAGACGGAGAAAAAAGTTACAAATTTAGGAAAGAGTCGCTGAACAACGGTTGGGGGGTTCCCCGTAAAGGTCACAGCAGCAGAAAACACAACGGTGGTTCACTCAATTTCTGTCAAAACCATTTTAATTCTTCCTAACTCGCCCCCTGAGGGCCCTACCGGCCGGATTGCTGCAGCCCTGGCCCTGAAACCGCCTTTACCACAGCTCTATCGTTCTAACAGACCAACTACCCAACCTAATGTTGACCCTGGGGTAGAAATGTCTCCTCCCCGTTCCATAAAGCGACCATACCCATTGCTGCAGAAATTCCGATCACATTTTCTAGTCTCGCTCTCCAAACTGACCCATCCTTTTTCATGGAAAAAAAAGCAGAAAAAAATTCGACGTAAGTCAAAGGTATGGCTCGCCTTAAGCAGACTGACTGCTGTCTTGCGCGCTGTGCTGCGAAAACCTTATTGAATGTCTTTTGAGAAATGAAGTCGACTTTGCTCGACGAAGTTCGGACAGCCAGAAATCTCACAGCTGACAGTTTTCCTGAATGACTGATGATGACTGGGAACGTCTTTTCTCCTCCAGCGCTTCCCTGGCGCTCACACGCAAAATCTCCTGCTACATCTGCAGTAATTTCGAGCCATCGTGTCCCCCAAATCCTCCTCGACTGTCTTCGCGCTCTGCGGAGTGCCAAGCACTGCGTATCGTGTCAAAGTAGCCGGTACCTTACTACCCTACTTGTCCCATTTTGCAAAATCGAGCTTTCTTTCAAGCCTCGCGGAAGCCTCGGCACAAAACTCGAGGAAGAGACAACTTGGGAAGAAATGCAGAAATACCGTCGCTCTCCCTCAGCGAGGAAAAATCGATGTCACTGAAAAGGGTGGGGGAGGTGGAGGGTGGTGGGTGGGAGAGCTTTTACGGCTCTAGCTCCCAGCGAAAGGCTCTTCTCAGAAGGATGACGTCGAACCGTTGGGCCAAACGTCGTATACCAGAGACCCCGAACAACTTGGCGCCTGAGTTACGTCGCCTGATATTTTCGGCACCGAAAGGGAAATCGTCTCTTTTTTTCTTTCTTTCTCTGAAGCGACGTTACAAACCTCTGAAGCAAATAAAGAGGAATAAAAAGAGAAAGGGGGAGACGAACACTTCTTTTCATGGGCCAAGAGGAAGAACTCGCACAAAACGTGGCGGCGTCCCTCGCTTGGGAGGGCTAATCGCAACTTCCAAACGCTAGACATTTATTTCAAAGCTGGAATGCTCCTGAGAGAATTTCTTGCAACTGTTAAAGAGCCGTGGAGGAAACCGACGAAGAGATTTCCTAAGTAGTTCGTGAAGAATTTTCCCAGACATTCGTTAGGAAATTACGAAGTGCAAGAAGAGTTATTGAAAAATCGCTGCACAAGTTCGGAAATCGTTGTGGTGTTTTGGACGAGTAATGTAAAAATTTCGAAGAGAAATACTGAAGTTCAAATAGGATGCTGAGTAAATATGCAAAACCGAAGAACTTCCGGAAACGTAAAAAGTATAAGAATTCCTTAGAGAAATGTAAAAAATGGGCAGAAATTATTACCGAATTTCGTTCCAAAAATTCTCGTAGAAATTTTAAAAAGCTCCGCGTAAAATACACTTAACGGAAGATCTTGTGGAAATAAAAAACTTGAAGAAATTTTACCGAAATTTTTGCAAACATTTTAAGGAACGTCTTGTGGAAATCTAAATAAATCTGAAAGCAATTCTTGCAAAAGTACTATAAAAGCATTTTCATAAATCTGAAAGAATTTTTTACGAAAGATTATAAATGTTCTACGAAATTCTGGACATGAAATTCTCAATCTCTCACAGAAAATATCGCTGAATTTTTGGAGCAATTCTGTAGGAAGTTTTTTTTTGTAAAGACGCAAGTTAAATATTCCACGGAAGTTTCTGTGTGACTTTTACGGTAATTGCAGAAATAGAGTATAACTTGTTGAAGAAATGGTCCTATATTAGGTTGATTGAATAAAATACCAGGAACATCATGGACGAATAGTGTACATGTACTACTTGGACACAAGACAGTAACCCAAAAAAATTCAAAAGCTTTTTTTTCACCCCAACAACGGGGACAAATGTCTTCATGCTTAACCCCCATACATTTTTTTGGCCTTGAACTGGGAAAAAATAGCATGCAATGTTCACAATATAGAATCAGACTTTTCCGGGGCACAAAATCCTATTTTCACTTATTTTTCCTACGCTTCTCTCACCCGCGTGTTATTGATATGTTAAAAGTCCCCAACACGATCTGATTTCTCCACACACAACTTTTCTTTGAGCTCTGTGTAAGAAAAAGAAAAAAATCGAACATGCTTTCCCCCTTGTCACAGCGATACAACTTTTTAGCAAAAATAGTTCCAACACTCTTTTTGTCTGCCTTTTTTGTTAAATGTATAGAAAGGATTGGGCGTTGAGATAAAAGGACAATAATACCATGTCAACTCCCATAGTTGATTTACACTTTCCATTTTTCTTAAACACTTTAAGGATTCATTTTTTTGTGAGACAATGAGAAAAAAAATCAGGATGGATTAAGATACCCAGAGTTTTTTCTTTCCCCCAGAAAAACCCTTCGCAACACGAATAGGACCCTGTTTAAGTTAGTTCAAGTGTTTTTCTATGTGGACAATAGTTTGAAAGCAAAGAAACTGGTCCTTTCTTTCTCAGGGTATTCAAAAAGTTTTTTAAAAGAATTTTTTTAACGCGCAAGACAAGAAACCCTGAAACTCAAAGAACGTCAAAACCATACTTCCACATTTCTGGTCGCTTTCCTTTCTGCCTCAGGTTCCATTCCCACTTACAAGACGGGGCAAAACAAATCAAAAAAGGGAATTGTCAAAAAGCAGCTAACCAAATGGCCTGATTGAGAGAACTGGCGGCATTAAACCCACTCAAGCCCCACCATTTCAAATATAGGACTAGATTTTCACTTCAGTGTACGTTTTCCACATAGTTCTATGTGTGCGTCCCATCTTCTGAATGCAAAATCACTTTTTCGACGCCACCAAATCGCATTTGTCCCGAAAAAGAAATTAATTTCTTTTTTCCCCGACTTTGAGGTTACGTACTGCACCAAACTTAAGTGATGTGTGTTTTTGGTCTCGGGACGAAATGCTTTCCTGCTTTAGGTTATCCTAGGAATCCAGTCGGGCTCTTTTGACCAAAGGATGAGCAGTGGATTCCGGAAGTGATCGCGTCCCTACTTGAGCAGCCATCGTCCCCAACGTCTCCCGGAAAGACGGACTATCTTCTGCATTGGAATGGGGACTGGTAGAATCTCCGTGACATCGCAGGGTCTGACTTGTGCCGATAAACTAAGGGATTTCCAGCGTGGGGGGTTAAGGGGGAGGGGAAAAAGGAGAGAGGCAACGTGTAAGTTTTTAATATATATCAGAAGTCATCCTATTCACATACGAATGGGAGCAGTAAAAGCATAAAAAAGAGGTCTATAATAAAATTTGAATGCAGAAATATGGCCCACAAAGTAGAAATTTACGTGATCTCAGAAGACAGAAATGTTTCGGTGATTTCACTAAAAAGACTTTTAAATGTTTTAAACTTGCGAAATAAGAAAAATGGGCAATTTTTTAAAAATCGCAGGGCAAAGGTGGAAGATTGTGAAGTCAAAAATGAATCGAGATTATGTTTCTTAGAAATGTTTCGATGATATCGCTAAAAAAAGGCTCTTTGAAGGTTTTAGAGCTTGCAAAATGAGAAAAATGACGGGAAAGTTAAATAAAAAATTCACAGGGCAAAAGTTGAAGATAGTAAGGTAAAAAAAAGGATGGCGATTTTTTAATTAATGGAAAGATGGAAGAAAAGAAACTTACCTCTCCCATCACTGCAATGGGAGTTTCGCCGGTAGCTGCCGCCACACGATGTTCCACCAGGAAGAACATGTATTCATCGTATAAGAGACGGATTAAGTGGAAAGACCCGAAACTGGCTGCGCTTCTTAAGGTTAAATCGCGAATAACCATGGAACTGATCACAGGCAAAAAGAAAAGGAAATTTGGAATTAACTTAGAGTTACTAGTTTCGTATTGGTTCAATTCTGCCTGAGGGGAACAACTTGCGCTGCCATCTACCATTCCATAACAGAAACTTGAGGACACCGGGGAAAATCATTTCCGGATTGTTGACACTATCAAGTCCTGATCAACAGAATAAAATCGACGGTAATCAATCCAACGAGTTCCGCTAAGCCATTTTTGTACGACGGGTGTCAATGGAAACATACTAACCCTCGCTTTACGAAGATTAGGCGCATTCGACAGTTGCGCTCTTTAAGTCTTAGTAAGGCAACATCGTGACTGTTTTGTCACTGGCGTAAAGCGAGCAATTTTTCGTTACAAAAACCCCATGAGCATTCTGGTTTATTTTACATTCGATTTGGACTTCTTTACGAGGAGTACCAGCTGTCGCAACTTTGTTGCATAGTTTAGCTTTCTTTGCAACGTAACAAAAAATCGTTTTGCATACGTTGTTTTTAACCTTGCCGGGCAACATGACTTTTACAGAACAAGACAACGCCAGAGCTTTCTTGTCGCCAGTTTACTTAAACACTGGTTTTACTCCCGGTTGACAGCTGACCTTGTAGCGCCACCTTTGCACACTACTGCATCTTTTCTCTGACGTTACCCGCCAGTCACTGCGGTATGTAGCCTATGCTATTAAAAAAATCCAGAATTTAGACATTCAAAATTCGTCATATATCTGATACTGCGGAAAAAAGTCCTTGCGCTCCTCTTCAATTTTGTTGAAATTCATATATTCACTCCCAGTCTCACTCGCATTGACTATAATCAAAGTTGTGAACATCTGTGATGGTCGATTAAATTCTCGTTATAATTAATTTTGAACAAAATGTGAAAGAAATTCTTACGAGATAGTTATAAGGTACGAGATAACCATAATGGAAAAGCCATTATAAGGCATTCACTTTAAAGAAAGTGTTGTTCGAGTACACTGGCATTGCAGTATGGGAACTAAACTTTCTAGCAATTCATCAGGTTTTGCTGCCTACGCTAGACGGCGTTCTGCTCTGTGCAACTTGCACACGGTCAACTTACCCCGGAGATTGCAGTAAACTTTAGCATTATGAACGTTATGTCTCTTAGGTTATAATGTATGAATAATAACTGCCATATTTTCTCACAGCGTAACTATGTTAGTATTTTCTTATTACGAAATCTCATTTTACCGTAAAAAAAACTGGAAATAGAAAATCACTCCCAAAATCTCCTGTGTCCCCATACAATACAGATTTCCAAAACTATTACACAATTTGCCTCAGAGATCACTAGACAATAACTGTCAAGTATCGTTAACTTACTTTTCAATTTTCCGAATACCAAAACACTACGGCAGCAAAAATTTACTCTTGGCAGACCGCCAACAAAGCTCTAGTTAAAATTTCCCAAGAACTGTACCGAAAAGCAGTAGTTTATAGAAAAAATCATTCAATTTCTTACCGAAAACCTCAGCCAATTTCACTCTCCCTTCTACCGAAATCTAAGCTACAGTAAATAAACCTACAAACGCAGCCCATCTTGCCGTCTCAGAGCAGAAAACCTTGTCACCATTTCTTCCTGCGGCCATTTCATCGCTCTAATTCGATTATTCAAACCAGTTTCCCACAAACTTCAGAAATAAACTCCGCCGTCCTTTCCCCCCCTTTAAAACCGACTTTCACATCTCCCCACCGAAAACTTACCCAGCTTCTAAACTCAATCGAAAACCCATTACGCCATCTTTCTCCTTTCTCTTGACTTCCCAAACCTCTAAAAGCTTCCCCTCCCTTTCCCGAACAATCGCTCTTAAAAAAAGTTAAAAGACAAACCCTTCAACCTCCAAACTTCCTTACCTATAAAACGACCATTTGAGGAGAAACTGCCGCGCCGCGCGAGCAAAGTCTGCACGGCCCTGGTACGGTAGCAAAGCTTTGTTGACTACACCTTCCAACCATGTCGCCCATTGTTCCAACGACGCTTGGCTCTGCAACGTCGCTTTGAAATCCGCTTCCAGAAATGACACCAACTCATCGTCGCACTGACACACCCACGACGCCTGAACAGAAAAGAGAATCATTAATAAATTCAAAATCAAGAATAAAATTCTTAATTAGTAACAAGATGTAAAACAAATAAATACAAATAATAGAAAAGCAATAAATAAACATAATAAAAAACAGAAATGAAACAACAAGAAATAAATGAACATAATACAAAACACTTAAGTAAAATCCTAAATAAAATTATAAGTTAAAAGATCGTAGAAAAATTAATTAAAAAATCATATTTATGCTTTTTAATTTTAAGTAGGCTTACGTATTTATGTAGAATACATTTCTATTTATATAATTAAACCAATAAAGATAAAGCGACACATACAAGTAAATAAAATAAATTATATACAAGATACTAAAAAATGCAGTAAAAAGTTAAAGCTAAATATAAATAAAAGCCTATTGACTAAATAATATAAACAGATACTGACTAAAAAATGTAAAAAAATAGTAAAAATTTTAAATAAACAGTTCAAGTTCAAAAAGCAGAATAACAGATCTGAATCGAATAATTTTGCAAATACTAAAAACAACAAAAATACAACAAAATAAAATGGTAAATAAATGTGTTCAATGCTGAAAAAGTTGAATATCGAGCAGGAATCACTAAATTTCATAACGTCCCAAATCATAACATTAATCGATACATCAATAAAATCAATCCATACAAGTTCTTGAGGTTTATTTACTGAGGTTTGTAGGTTTATTTAATAATAGAGATATTTAAAATAAAGCAAATTAAATAAAAAAAAGTATGTTTACTTGTTCTTGCACATTATGGAAGTCCACGCGGTTCAAATCAGCCAGCATTTGGCTAATCTGGGTCGAATTGTGCAAGACCGCTCGCGCAGCTTGGGCCAAATGATTCAGTGAGGTGTAACGTCTCAAAGTTTGAGAAAAGGCATTCACGGCTGCGGCCTGGTGGGAATCATCCACGAAGAAAGCGCATCCAAGGACGGAAAACACGCCATAAAAAAAGCAAAGAGAAAAAAATGCATAAGTACTGAGTCTTGTTTGTCTCGTGTTTCCTATCCGCTTCCCAGCCATAAATTTCCATTTGAATAAAAAGAAAAAGAATTATATCTTTTTCAGCATTTTTTTGTGAATTCCAAGCTCTTTATTCCTCGTTGGGAACTGACAGGAAGGCGACAGACGCCCCAAAAGGAAAGCAAATAAAAAAATAATGTTGGAAGGCTTACTTTGACCAGAACAACTTCCTCTGGACAACCATTCATGGCAGATAGAAGCCAGCCTTCTAATCCTTTGGCGAAGTTACGAATGGCTTGGGTCAAGGAGCCCGGAATGGGACGTAATACGTCAGGAATGAGCACTTCGACCAAGTTTTGGTAAAATTGGTAATCCGCTTTTCGCACAAATTGCAGGATTCCATCGCAACGACACAGTTCATACAACTTGGACCTGCAAGCAAAAAAAAATACACATATAAATTGACTGAGACCAGACAAGGAAAATGAGAGAAAAAAATTTGTTCTCAGTAAACTTTTACTGTGTGGGACACCGGTCAATATCAGTTCTTTATCTGCGATACGTAAAAGTGTTTCACCGCGGAAGAAACGAGAAGATGAGGAGGGGAAAATGTAGGAAAAAAATGTTGGGTTTATTACTTGGGCAGGAGTTTTTCTGGGTCTTCTTCTAAACCCATATCCAGATCATTGTTATTGGAATTCCGCCAAAAGTGTCTCCACGCCGTTTCCACCGTATTGAACTGAAGGCTAATGACGGCGTCTAAAATGGCTTCGCATTGGTCCCGGTACAGGTTGGCAAACACGTTCAGATCTTCTTCGGTGATGTTGGGCGGCAAATGACTCATATCGACTTCCAGTTCGGGGAAATTCGGGAGGGCGCCTGCTGCGTCACCCAAATACTGTTGATGCTAAAAATAGGAAAAAAAGAATATAACATTTTTTAAAAAACAACAACACATTTCTAATCTATTTTTACGAGCCAGAGTTGTTTAGACTAAGTGTGGGAAGAACGATGGGTATTAGGTTGAAATGAGGTGGTTTTTACTTGAGGAGAGGTGGATTCTGAATGGTTGCTGTTGCTGTGTCCTTCTGCTGAACCGTCCACGGAATTACGGTGGCCGGGAGAGGATTTACTGCGCTTGTTTGAAGCACTGCTGCCTGGAGGTCCAGACCCACTTGAACCTTCTTCCACGTACGAGGCCAAAGAAGACGTGGGTTTGATGCGGATACCATAATAATGGTACTTGGAATTCCCTCTGTTCAGAAAGGAAGAAAAGAATTATTCAAAATTACATATTTTTGATCGACTTTTCATTACACTTTCTTCTTACTGTAATCATCGTACTGTTTTTATAAAGATTTTTTTTATTACGATCCCAACGTTAACTGGTACCATTTGTCACTTAATTAGATGTAGGATATTTATTCCAATTCTATCAAGTTGCTTACAGAAATGTTAAATAAATAAAGTTAAAATATAAATCTTATTCCTAAAGTACATTTAGGTCATTTATCTACGGATTCACCTCATTCATGTTCAATGTTGGACGATTACGTAAACTATAAAGAGAAAATCTTGAATTCGATAAAATAGTTAAGGCTAACAACGTTTCCTATTGGCTGAAATCGCCCTGACGGCAAGAACCGTCTCGCCATCTCGTGACAGCCTATCTCAATACGCTGACAAAACAAAAAAGATATTAAGAAACTAAGTTCCCGATTGTTTATTAATACTATTGTTCGCAATTCCCCGTATTTTCGAGACTACATCTGTATATCGTTCGTTTTTCATAGAAATCAAAGTATCTGGCCTAAACTGAGGAAATTAAATTCCTAGCCGCAAATTAACCTGTCCTCACAGAATATCGGAAAAGTAAATGGTAAAACTCTACTTATAAAGTAGCCAATAAGAAGCAGCGACTTTGTAATCTCCAAGTCTTTTAAACGAGTTCGAGCCTAACTAACCCCAACACTCTTACTTTGCCTTGCAATGACATTTTATTCTTTTTTATTCTTAGTAATTTTTATTCAGTTTTACCACTTTCATTGATTTTCATCGTTTTTGTCATTTTTTCTCATTTGTGATTACTTTATGGCAAATATACCAACAGATGGCATGGTGTGCACGTAATTCAACACTGCACGAAATTGAACTGAACTTGCCAGTAGTCAGCGATGAATTTAAACCTTCTAAAACTTCCCAAAGGAAATTAAATCACTCTTCTAGGCAATAAACATGCCAATCATCTAGTAATCTAACTTTTTTCCAACATTGAATCCAAAGAGCAATATGGCTCCATTCTCTTGAAACCAACCTAAAAAGGTTTCAAGTGTAAAACAGTTTTTTTTTAATTACCTCGTGCCCAACCGTCTGGTACGCAAACCCAGGAAGACGGAACGTATTAGCTTGCCAAATGACGCCGCGTTGACAGGTTCCAGCTTATGTTCCGAGCAATGGCGTAGGTAATGGTTATATAGCGTAGAACGTGGCAAACTAACGCCCTCTGCCGTCTCGTAATTTTCAATCAACCACTGGACCTGCAATTACAAAATTCCTTTCGTTATTCGCTCCATTCCACCCAGCAAGATCAAGAAACTGAAACAAACGGAAACCATAAACTCGAGTTCAAACGCAACCAAAACACACAAAAAATGTATAAAAATACATGCGCAAACAAAAACACAACCCAAAGCGTAACCACCACCGAAAAGAAGACTCGAATTAAGCGTAATATGTAAGTACAGTTGCAGGTGAGACGCGCGTCGCATGAGCCAAACTATAATGACTTTCGCTGCCAACCGAAACTCCGCCTCCATTGCCGTTCCCATGGTTCCCGTTCGTTCCGTTGTTGGCGCCACTCACTCCACCGCCATTGTTTCCGTTACTGTTGCCCGCGTTCACGAGGTACGTAACACTGCCATCCTACAACGCCGCGTATTTCCCGCCCAAAAAAAGCGCCATCCAAGAAGAATGTCAACGACCCCACAAAAATGGTAAGGAAAAATCACAACAAAATTCCCAACATATATTTCGCCTTGCATTGCATTCTTAGTTAGTCGCCAAGCGTTTTCAAGTGTTTTTAGTACACATTCCAACACGCTCCTAACCAGTTAAGACCTCACAAGCGGCCCAGACAACAATATTCTCACTTTTAACTACTTTGTTAGTTTCTCTTTAAATATATTTCTTTTTTTTTAAATACCGTTTGGGGAGACGCTCTGGTGGTCGAAATCAACGGGTGCCCATCAGGATCAATGCCTTGCTGAATTAAGTATGTGCCGCCACCTTGTGCCAAGATCTGACCTCCGTTTCCTTGCGTGACCACGCCTCCTACCTGCAATTTAGACATTTATTAATGTTTTTATAGATTAATATGAGATGTTACGGAATAAGTTTTTTCAAAGGAACACAAAATTAAGGACGGGAATACGAAATAATCACGTATGTCCCAAACCGTGGAAAATTTAGGGACAAAATCGAAAATAAATCAAAGAAATCGGAAGTAAAAATCAAAACGATCGAAAAACTTAATTTAAATATGGAAAATGATGAAAAAACGCAATTATGGAAAGGGAAATAAAAAACAGAAATACTTTGAAATAAAAATATTCTTAATCTAAAGAACAAAAAATCGTGAAAAAACACACAATTAAACTAAATTAAAACTGAATAAAATTTTTAAAAAATCAAATAGTAAATAAAATTGAATACAATATTTTTCGCCTTCGTAGTTCGCATTTCATTTCTGATCTTATCATAATTCCTTTTTTCCCGATGTTTTTCGGCAACATATATTTAATAAATTTTTAAATTTCTTCCGGCGTGAGCTACGCTCTTTCGGCAACATATCATGAGAAAAAAACACGAAAAAAATCAGAAAAAATGAAATAGTACCAAAAAGATAACCTAATACCCATGAAAAAATCGAAAAAATTATAAAAGAAGGAGAAAATCCGCTAAAAATCGAATACTAATGAAGAATAGAACACATTTCACAAAAAAATACAGCAAATAAGAAAAAATCTCATGACAATGAGACAGTAAGAACATTCTGAGTGGAGATTTAAATTCCAGAAAATTCGTTGAGATTTCGGTACGTACTTGAGTGTACGTGACATTGGTCCCACTGTAGTACTGGCCAGTACCGGGACTGTACATACCGCCTGAGGAATCCACGACGGTATACGCTGGGTAGGCCCTAGTACACAAATTTGACTAATTAGTACACAATTCAATCAAGCGACTCCCTGAAAGGTAGTTAATAGGGTTAACCGAGTTAGTTAAATTAGATAAAACTAAGGCCAAAGAAAAGAAAAAGCGTTAGTGAGGTTAGTATGGATTACATCTGGCCGTTGGTGGCCGCGTAAAGAGCTGAATCGGGCGAAGAATCGACGTATTGCACATACGTAGAGTGACTCAAGGCATCCGGACCCAAGGCTTCACTTCCGGTCACTGCAACAATACAAGACAACCACATTCGTCATTAGAAACCGCCCACCAAACTTCCTTCAGCTTCAAACAACGATTTGTCACAACGCAGACATTAAACGTGCAATATATCCATATCATATAAGAAAGGTTCCTTGAAGGTCATTCAATGTAAACAAGGTGCACTACGACTCAGATTTTTTTCTTTTTTTTTACTTTCAAAAGGAGACGAAGAAGCAGAAAACAGAGTTGTCCAGACAACACTAGTGAAAGAGGCACAATCGGAGGTAGGGGGGAAGAAAGCGGAAAATAGAGAGAATCTAACCAAAGTTTGGTAACCAAGAACTAATGAGCCTGGGAACCAGAATAAGGCAGTAGATCAACGATCATGGCGATCATTGCTCTAGTGAGGTATATGTGTATATGTGAGGGCGGGAAGAAAACAAATGAAAAAGGAAGAAAGACGCAACCGAGTCCACAACAACCGTTTCCTGGGACACAACTCTATTGCAGCCATTCTGAAAAAGCGTCTAAGCTCCAGTATGTGGGAAACCACACGAGAAAAGAAATCGAAAAGGAAGCTCAGCGTGGATTCAGTGACCCGTGTTAATAGAATCACCACGGTAAGCTTCGCTGAAATAGGAAGAGTGGTAGGAGAAAGAATTCTTTAAAAAAAAACGAGTAACAAGGAGCAGGCGGCAATCAAACAAAGACTTTCGCAGACTTCGTGCTGTGCGGTTCAACATGTATACCAAGAATGGGAGGAGCAAAATAAAGAGAGTGGGAGGGGATTTGTTTGGGATGAGGACGTGGTTTAAGCGTGTCGACACCTGCTGGTATGCCGATACTCGACCGGCTTCTTTTAGATATGTCTTGTTACCTTGTAAACTCGTACTATTGTGTTCTTGTTACATTGGACCGGATGTTCTGGTTATTAGTCGCTAATTATTTATATTCTTTAGTTATCTATGTGTTTTCAAGTGCGAAACAATTCAAGTTGGAATCTGAATCGATCCTCCCACAGAATTAAACTCATCCAAACTGGATAATCTAATTACAAATAAGCAACAATCCTTCTCGACGTGCTCTCTTTGTGAGCAAAGGCAATGCTGGGGTAAATACTCCGTTAAATAAAGTGTTGACCCTTAAAAGTGTGTTTTAATTTTGTATGCGTTGAACAATGCCATGAGTAATTCTCATGCACGCAAAGTTTCGAGAAAAATTGGCTTTAGAATTGCAAACGCCGGATAAGTGAATCATCGAACTTCTCCCTTCAAACTAAAATGTTTTGCATTCGGAAAATCTACAGCTAGTATCTAATACATTTCTAATGTACTAGCAAAGTCCCTGCCGATACAAACAAAAAATCCACATTTGTTTCATAACAAAATACTCTAGAACGGACTACGACATTATTAGTAAAAAAGTCGCCCTAGAATTTCTAACTCGCAGAATTCACGCGATTGTCACGCCACCTATGAAAATGATCCCTCACTTTCCTAATTAAGGACGCTTTTTAAGTACAGCAGGTACCTTATATGTAAGGAGACCCACAACCGCACTTGATGAGCAAGTTAGCGAAATTAGCGGACTTGTGTTTAGCGCTGCTCTAATTATATCAACCGCCCGATTATGACAACTACGTTAGGGAAGCTATGTTTATGGATTCCAAGATATCCTTTTGCATAACAAAGCGTTATGTGAGAGCTGTAATCCCATAAAAAAGAGCTATGATGTTTTATTCGCAATGCGCTTGTGTAATACACTTAGAACAGCAACGAATGTTCTCCAATCACTCTGGGAGTAAAGTGGGCGTGGTTAAGAACATTCACTGTTACCAGCACTGAACATTACGAATAGCTATGCGGTTAAACGCACTTTTCGTTGTTAGCAAGAATTAGTACTTTCGCATTAAGGTGCTTAATTCAATAGTTAGGGTAATAAATAAAGAATGATCCCATTATCGTGCAACGAATGCCTTCACCGAAAAATATTTCAATCCAATTCTATCCGCCCAAACTTCGAACTCCTTCCACCACATTTCTGTCTACTAACCCATTGTACTGAACCTGGTTCTGAAACTTTTCACTCAAACTATACTAACTTTTCGATCAATCAACTATAAACAGGTCTACTATACTCGAGACTATCAGCATCCAGCCAAACTCTCGTGAAACCCACAATGGCATACAAAATCAAATTAATTTACTGCATTCACTTCCTACTTTAAGCCACGTCACTCAAACAGTCCTTTCAAACGTCCCAAAGTCCTATTCTAACTCTACGACACCTGCGTGAGATTCCACGTGCTACTCACGCTCCGTGGTCTGCGAGAACAACGCTTACAGAGCTACCAACTTTTCACTGTTGCTAGCAATCAATGTTCTGGATCTTTCAAAAAAGATCTGATCGTTCTGCGTGATACCGTAAAATGGCAGGGATCGGATCTATTTTGTTGACGATCCTGTACCGATCAAAATCAGGCCACCTGGTCGGCATAACCTAAAACTTTTCATCTCTTTTTATTTTCCTTTTTATGAATTGTCGGAATTTCGATAATTAAAGATGATCGGATCTTTCATCGGATCTGACCGGATAAGGAAAGATCCTGATACGGATCTTTTAGGTTGATCGTTAAGTCCGTGCGTATTTTTAGTGACAATTTGACAACGAATTTCTCTGTACGGAACGATTTTTTTAAAATTGTGTATGTACAGTTTTGTTCAGCCATCTAAGCCTAACGACAGGGTAGATCGAAGATGCCCTTCTCCCAAAACATCTTGTGTTTTTTTTTTCAAAAAACTGATCAAGGTGCTTTTTTATGGCCCCCAGATTTTCGAATTTTTTCCCCTAAAGAAAATTTTGAATTAAGATAAAAAGATGATAATCCGATGGAGCAATGTCAGGACTATAAGAATTGTGCGACGGAACATCCGTGGAAACTTCGAAATTTTTTTGTCAGGGCGGCAAAGATGTGTGTTTTAGTCTTATGGAAGTCTACGGCTCTTCTGTTGGCCAGGCTGATGCCAGACTGGTGCGGGAGCCTGACGTCCGCCGTGTTCATGTTTTAGCTGATTTCGTGTGGATCACAACGCTTTTGTGCGATACACTAACGATCTCCTGTATCTCATCAATTGTCAAATGTGAGTTTGTGTCCAAAAAAGTCAATATTTGGTCGTTTCGACCTCTTAATTGCGACCGGTCAGTAACCATCTTAAATAAAAATTCCCACTTCGAAATAACGGACACCGTTTCCGCATCGCTTGGTTTTTTGGGGGCATCAGGACGATAAACTACAGATTTTTTTTAGTCGTTTCCGAAGCGTTGAGAGATTTGTGGAAATTATAACGCAAAAATGGTGATAATTTCCAGCGGTACCGTTCACCTTTCAACGTTGAATAGAAATTTTATATTCACATCAAGAATTACCAAACTGTGGTTTAAATGTCAGTGAGACACCAGACTTGCTTCTCTGTAAACACAAAAGAGCACATGGGCATTCGGAGAAATACCCGGACTGTTTTAATGCGAGAGTGGTCGAAATACGCACGGACTTAACGATCAACCTAATACTTTTTTGAAAATTTGCAGAATTTGATGGGATCAGATCAGAAAAGATCCTGATACGGATCTACTTTTAAAAAATAAATAAATAAGAATTTGATCGGATCTGATCGACTAAATTCGAAGATCCGCCCAAAGAAAAGATCCGGAACACTGCTAACAATGAATTCCCTTGCCCGCTAAGCAGCAGCTCGCTGGGCGTTCGGTTCTGACCAAACTACCGCGTGCATTAGAATGCGAACTGTCCCTGGGCTCCTTTTCCACGAGCGAGTTCAGTGTAATTCTTGTAGTGTTCACTGATCTGTATTTTCCAGAAGTCCTCTCTATATCCTTGATTTGACTTGGTTAAAAGCAGTGTTCTGGATCTTTTAAAAAGATCGGATCAGATCCGATCAAATGATCGGATCTGATCGGATCGGCGTGTTACCGTAAAATGGTAGAGATCGGATCCATTTTTTTGCTGATCTTTATCGATAAAAATCAGGCCACCTAGTGGGCATAACTTAAAACTTTTAGCTCTTTAATCATTTTAAAATTTTGATATTTAACAAAATGATCTAATCTTTGATCTGATCGGATCTTTGACCAAAACTGGTCGGATCTGATCGGATCTATTTATTTCCAAGTTTTGCATAATTTCATCGGATCGGATAGACTGAAGCTGACTAATGATCGATAGTGATCGAAGATCCGCCCACAGAAAAGATCCGGAACACTGGTCAAAAGGCACGCTGAGGTCAGGTCAGTACATCTATCCATACTTACACCACAACTTTCTTTCTCCAGCAGGGACTTCAAAGAACCAATCCACGAACAGAAGAAACGCATGCAACAGTTGGGGACTGTAACTGCACGTGGATAACGACAACGACGACGGGAGTGCGGGGATAGTGGTACGGGAATTGGAGAGGGGTGGACGCTAGTCTTACCTACAGCGACCGCACCATGACCTTGACCGGGATGGACGGGAGTAAGGGAAGTATAAGATCGGGTGGAAACGCCGTCTGCTCCCAAGTGATAGCACGGTAAATGGCAGCGTGTGAAGGGTTAGTTCCAAAATTTAAACAGACAATACTCCAAAGAAAAACTGAAAACAAGCTCTCTTAACTTTTTTGGTTAGGCGAGATTGTTTTCAAGCGCTTGCTACGCACATCGCAAAATACATAAAAGATACTCATGTTGCTACAACACTAGCCTCTAATAGTAACAAAAAACAGGTAAAATTAACCAAAACTTGCCCCAAGCTAACTACCAACTCCCGAATGTAGCATAAAAATCCGCAAAAAACGCATGCACCTAAGTTCATGTTAGAATTTCTGCACTAGGTCAGGAGTAGGAATATTCCCAGTACGTACCGGCCATGATGAACTGTGGTGACGTCACCAGCGCTGTACCCGCAGCCCCTGAGGCTACTTGCACCGTTAAAGTTCCTCCTGCCGCCGCTGCTGCCGATACCAATCGCGCGGTGGTACTGGCTTTGTCGTCGCCAGTAGTCGCGCCGTTCAAGTCCGTTACGTCGCTACCGTCGCCGTTGTCGTTGACGACAGTAATGGCCACTGTATTGCTCCCGGTAGTCGGACTGCCGCCCCCTAACTGAAGACACCCAAAATCCAAATGTCAGGTACAATCATTCTGGACAGTATGAAGCCTTGCAACCCTCGCTACCCCAACAGTACCGATAATACGGTTCAATAGATAACATTATCTGAGATGCACATAAAAATCGATAGTTCCGGTCCCCTTTCCTCCCCACCAATCCCCTAAGCGCGCTGAAAAAGGAACCTGACACATCTTTTCATGGAACACAACGGATAACTGTCTATCAACTCGTTTAGTTACGGTTTAAAAGTAGAGAAATAAATGGACAGACATGTAACTATGATTAACTGAAAATAATACTATAAATAGACACAAATAAAAACAATTTTAAAAATAAACAAAGACAATTTTAAAAGTGAATAGACAAAATAAAAACTTAAAAATAATCTGCACCTCTGGAAGAAGATAAAGAGGGTAAATAAAAATATGAAAATAAACTAAGTGTAGAAATAGAAAAAAACGTTAATAGTTATTACAATACAAAGGCTAAGAAATCATTTCGCTGTAAACAGTTTTAACGTTAAAGCTAGTCTAACTTGATGCTTGTCAAGTTTCGATGGAATAAAACACTTCTTTTCAATTAACAATGTACAAAAAAGGATGTTTATCTGTTCACTAAAATTCTTCTAGGACAAAATCTAGAATTAATGAAGAATTAGGAGCAAAATTAGGCAAAATTAGCTTGCTATGAGCTTATTACGTTATAACAGGAAAACTAAATCTCTTCTAGTGTAGGTAAATGTTTAACGGTTCTGGAATAATTAACGCAGCTTACGGATCGATAGCAACTACATAGTAATAAGAACGCCTGTCTTTGCAGACATGCATTCATAATTGTACCAACACTCCCCAAGCGGCAATTAACCGAGTTTCCGCTTAAGTCATAACCATAGCGAGTACGACGAAAATGTTCGGAGAAAGAGGACAGATTAAAAATAAGTTGATTTCTACCAGATTTGAAAGAGCAGACGTGTTCTAATATTATTCTACTTTCGTAGCTTTTAACCTTTTCGCATTTTGTACATATGTTTCATAATATATTTTATATTTTACTCTTCCATATTTTGTATACATTTTTTCGCTTAATTTAAAACTTTATATTGTATCTAACGATTTAGTTTGCAACGTTCTAATTTTTTACATTATTAGTCAGATTTTCCTTAAAAAAGCGCCTCTAGCGGGGAAAACTACGTAGGACCCTGTTACGAAACAGTTGACTATACGAGAGAGTAAAGTCCGCTAAAGTCTTGCGAGAAAAAAATAACCAAGAAAATTATGCAATTTTAAAAGCTTCTCTACTCTGCCGCTAGGTTTGCCACTGAAGTAGTCAGGAAACGGAGATCTTGGTGTAAAGGAAGAGTCTGCTCTTGCATTAGATTTCTCTAACTTCCGAGACGCAAAGCAACACAAACGTAAATACCACTTATAATATTAGTGTTAAGAACGACACTGAGCCTAAAATGGAGGCTCTTCCACCAACGCCATCTAGTGGTGACGAAGCCTACTTTCAGCAACCTCTTGCCATGGTAAATTCATTCCTTACTCTTGAAACCTAACCGTGAACTTTATTTTCAGACAGTAACAATTTTCAAGTACCTTATTATAATTCCTAAATGCCATACCAACTACCACGTGTTTCTAATGTCTAATCACTCCAAATATTAGCACCTAAAGCAACACAATAATTACTCCTAAACCTGCAAACTCCAACTACACCGAACACACTACACCGAGCAGTACTTTAACTATCGATAATTCCACTTTTAACTAAGGCATTGCTTTTGTTATTAACACCTTTTCAACCTTACTCAGATATAATAAACTGTAATTTCCAAAAATCGTACTCCATTTAACTCCTGAAACACTATCCCAGCTTTCTTTTCTTAATAAAAACGAAAGGAAAAGATACTGGAACAACTTCCTGATCACCTCGCTGCTTTCAATCGATACACCAATTAAAAACGAATGCGGAACTTGATACACCGGTGCGAATATTTGATACTACTCCCCCCCCACTCCTTCACCCCCAACCCCTCCTTCCCGTTTCCACATGTTGCTCTTCTCCCTTCCCCCGGAAAATCGATATCGATGTTATAATGAACGATATATCTACCTCGTTGCTTTGATTAGAATGCTCGGGAGATAAGGGCAATTGGACTTCTTCAGTACCGCTCACCACCTCCACAACTGCGGCCACCACTCCTCCGTGCTGTCCATATAAACACAAACAAAACAAAACAAAAAAATCATTTTTACTTCTCTTTTTTCCCTTTTCATTTTACAAAACACAAAATTCAAACGGCTTAACCGGAAAATTAACCGGCGGAACTTCCTCTTGAACAGGAATAAAAAGTCACAAATTCGCCTACTGTCCCCCCGCCCCCAGGAAGGCGGCAGCTTTGAAACCCAATTTCGCTGGCTATTAAAGAAAAAAAAAACACCCCTCCTTCACCCTATTTTTTCTCCCTTTCCCCAAAAGACTCCTTTCCTTTATATATAAACTATTTTTCTTCTTAGGAGTAACTTCCTTGCCCCCCCCCCCACGCAAGCCAGAACAAATTTACAATCCACCAACTTCTTCAGAAACGCAATTTTCTTCTACTCGGTACCGGCAGGAGGTTCCGATTTCCTTGATTGAAGCACCACTTGTGCACATCAGCTTTTAAAAGCAAAAAAAAACTTCCAGTACTTTCTTTTACTTATCTCCCTCTACTTCTCCATTTCTTCAAATCTTCAACCAAATTTCTGCCTAGTTTCCTCTAAAGCTTCTCTTACTCACTTTTCAGGGGTCAAATTTTCCCCCCACCCTCTCATGTCAACGCTTCGTTCTTCAGAATTAATATTACAGCTTAGCGATAGCAGGGAAGTTAATCTCCCTTGCCTTTCCCCCCATCCTCCATACCCCCCCCCCAACAACATGTGTTTCGGAAACTCTGCTTAACGGGAATTGTTGCATTCTTCCGGGGCCTTGTGCAGTAATGATGCTGGACAACCGTGAAAAGCGAACGTCTCTCCCTTTTTCTTTCACAAAACCCCCTCTGCCCCCCCCCCCAAGGGGCAAAGAAGGGCGCAGGGAGTGTCCGAGATTTTCGGTACTATTTTTGTTTTGGGCAGAAACTTGATAGAAATCCCATATTGGGGGATGGCCTGGTTTTGAGGGGTACTATTACCACACTGTGAGAATACAGTGGGGGGGGGGGCGAATGGAAGCAGGGAGCATAAAATCAAGTCCTGTGGCAGCGGAAAGACAAAAGGGTCGATAAAAGGTGACACATCACATGAGTTTCTCAGATACTCCTTAACATCCCGTGACATCTGCCACGGAGGATCATGTCACGGAGTAAGGCCCCCTCCCTTAATTTTGAAACTAAAGCGACCAGGACAGGAACAATGTCCAGATTGGCATGCAAAGAATGAAAATTTTGGAATTTTTCTCGGATATCACTAATGTCAAAGATTGAGAGAGGGGTCAGGGGGGTAAAGGGAGGTAAAAACTGTAGCTCAGCTGATTGCTCGTAGTTTGGTAGGTTTCCTCTTCCTGGCGCGTATATGTGTTCCGGTAGATGGCGGAAGGAAGCGCAAATTTGGGCTCAAAGTTCCCTTCTCTCTGTTTCCCCGTCCTTTTCTCTGTCTTCTTCTATCTCTTTCTCATTCCTTTCCCATTGGCTGCCTGTCAATCTCACACTACATACGTGTCCCATCTGGGTTGGGCTTTGGGGCAAGAGAAAACAGGAACTTGGGCTCTTGCAACGGCTGATTGAATTGTAAAAGGCGGAACACCAGCCCATTGACATCATTTGCCTAGTACCGGTAACAGTACCGGCAGCGACGTACGTACTGGCGCTGTCTGGGAAGTACCTTTCCTTTCCCCGTGCTAGTGCAACAAGTTGTTCAACATGAACATCCCTAAACCAGTTGGCAGCGTAGCAAACCTTCCGTTCAATTTTCTGGGTTAGCTTAGCGGACGTCAAGTGATTTTAGCAAAATGAATTTGAACACCACTTGGAATATGATTAATTCGCAGCGAAGACAAAGGGAAGTTTAAAAAAAAACTAACAATAAGAGTCGTCACCAAGCGAGTCTTACATCGAAAAGATAAGTAAAAATAGGTAAAAATTATGAGATATAAACTTACTTATGCTTTATACTCTTAATAAATTTCCTAGAACTACCTTTATCGAAAATCACATACGGTAAGTACAAGTGACGCGGGTAAAACCAAGAAAGAAAACAACTATTAAGATTTCAAATTAAAGTTTATGTTTTATTCAAATTATAACGTGAAACTAACACGATTACTGAAACATTTGAGGATACAAAGCATTTAAGGTAGATGATTGATTATTTACTATTTAAGGTGAATGGTTTAGTATTAAGAATTTACGATGGGGTGGGATGTCCAAGCTTTATTGGCGTGTTCAAGTTATATTTAAATGTAAAGGTAAACAACGACAGAAACTACTTTAGAATGTATGATTGCGGTAGTAAACTTAATGATTGCTAACGTTATGGCTTCAACGAAGTTAGTTTGCCCCCTTAATTAGATGAAAAGGGGCGAAACTTGTTTTCAGGGGAAGTGGGAATCGGTTTCTTCCGAAAATATATATAAAAAAGAGCGAACCTGCTTAATTCTCGAATTCAGCTTCATGGTACTCCCTTTCTTGGGGCATTAGAGCAAAACTTGGACAAGATCTGCTCTTCCCTTTTAAAGTAAGCTGGCTAGTGCAGTGCCCTCGTCGTCCTACCAGTAGATAAGCTCTTTTCAGGACCCAAACTCTCCCTCTATCTCTCTTCTCTTTATTTTCTACCTTTTCCCTTTCTTTCACTCGCTCTTAATTTTTCTTCCGGTGGGAAGAGTAATATCTTGAAAGCTTAAAGTTCTCCATATCGCAAAGTAACCAAACCAAAATTAAAAAAGGAAAAAATCCGGAAAGAGCTGAGCGTCTTCTTTTACTTAACCTTCCTTTGGACTTTTATGAACAACACTTCTTGCCCAAATCTCTAGTTCAATTGCTAGTGAAACTTTCAAGAATTATCTTTTTGTCTTAAACTGTCTATACAGTTTTCCTGTCAACTAACTCTAAATCTTAAGTCACTTTTCATTAGTTAATTGTTGTTAACAGTCAATCCCTGTTACGCTGTTTTATTCTACTTGCAGTTAAAATTCTTAAATTTATTTTCCTTTTTTTCCTAACTTAACCAAATCTTAATAAACTCTTACATTCTATTTCAGTAGTTTCGGAAATCTTAACGCAATTCATCTACCTATTTCTCCAGCTAATATAGTTCCGTCCAACAATGTTAACTTATCGTTGACTTATCGTTAACATTGTTGGACAGAATCACATTCGACAATATTAGTCGACCATAATGGAATCCTAATGTACCATCTGCATTTTTCAGGGGAACCAAAATTTTGTCAACTAATATGAAGCACGGGTGGTCAATTGATCGAAAAGTTGACAATCGGGTAGAAATTTTCCATTACTGCAAACATACTAAGCAAAATTCCTTTCAGTGCACTTACAGGGAGCAGTAAATAACCATATAAATTTTTATGATACAGTTACACTCGTATAATTATTTAATGAAATAACACTGAGTCTAAAACTCTTCCGAAGTTCATCTTATAAATCTACAAATTCGTAAGACAAAATGCGTTTGAGATTAAGTTTAATCATTTACTTTTAAGATAGCTTAAAATACTTATTCTTACGAAGACTGTCACTTTTTACCACATGGATAATAAAGAGACACATAGCATAGCCTTTTGTGCTTCGGCATACTAGATTTAAACTCAAATGGAATTCTGTTGCTTATCCTCAAAAGCCTTTCTAAAGCCAGGACGTATAGGGGATCTATGCTTCTACTTCAAGAGATGATGTGGGAGTTGTTTTCAGATGGCAGGTGATTAGTAGTTAATCAGGGATCCATAGTACTTAAAAATGTAATAGTATTCGTTAAATCTTCTTGCTCTATACAATGGGTAGCTACTATTTTCCCTTATCAACTGGGCAATTGTAGCTGAAACTCGGAATCCTTTCTAAAGCAAGGACGTGTAGGGGAGAGGTTTCTACTTCAAGAGATGATGTTGGGGTAGTTTTAAAAAGCGCCGGCGATTAGTAGTTTATCTGGGGTCCACTGTACCTACAAAATACAATATTATTCACAGAGACTTCATGCTCCCTAATTCTCAATATGATGGCTAAATACAATTTCCACCCCTATCTGGACAAAAACGGATGTGCAACCCTCGCACCCACGCTGCCCTGTCCACCTTTCTTCCCCCACCCTGGGCCGAAAAGAAGATTTGGGGGTTCAGCTTTGGAGTGGCTGGCTTACCTACTGGGAAAAAAATCTTTTTTTCATTCCGGTCGATGGACAAATACCATAAGCCCCGCCACAAATGGACTTGCTGATACTATCTTGTCCATCGCTGAGTGACCCCTTAACATTATACACGACCCGAGAATCTGGACAACATATACCTGAACAAACTTCTCTGAGATGCTCTATGTCACTAAAGCCTTCCCAAAACCTTTTTACTTGATACTTTTCCTTTTTTTCAATTTTTTCTCTTTAAATGTGTTGTAAAGCTTGTTTGCTTTTGCTTTGCACTGCCTTTCCAGGCATATCCTTTCCTTTTATTGGATCTTTTTAAGAAAAAGGAAGAAGGGCGGTAGGGAGAGAGAAAAATGGAAGCAAAATGCTGCAGATTTCTTTTTGTTGAAGGGGGTATTTTGGGGAGGTGATGGAATTTTGGTAACTTACTCTCGTGCTCTCTGGTGTCTCTCAATCTCGCACCTTTATGGAGAGAGGGTTTCTTAAAGCGAAACACAAATAAGATTACATTCCAGTTCCCCTCCCTTTTCGCCCAGTTCCTTTTACTTTGTAATGTAGACGACACGCCCTTTTTAAAAGGTGAGATGCACAACCTTGCTCGTACCCCCTCCCCACCCCATCTTCTCCCTTTCACGTGAGGATCCATATGATTAAAATCTATCCGTAGTAGTGGTGTAAGTATGTGAACACTGTATGTGTACTGTGCTTCTAAGTACTATTAGCGAACCTTTTATTCCAATTCCCGACCAAGGTGAAAAAGAGTCTCACCTTCTCTCAACCCCCCCCCCAATACTCAAGCTTCAATCAACGCCGCATTTTATAGTGCAATTCGAACCACTTTGGTAGCAAAGCAAATCGAATCGAAAAGACAGAAATTTTAAACTCGACACTTCGGTTCGTATCTACTAACTTACAAAGAGTACATGCGAAGTGAAACATTCTTGGGGAGACAATTACTTTAAAACTCGGCAGAAAGGCCATGAAAAACTATTAAATTTTCACAGCTATTGTATTTCATCGAAATGTCTTGCACTCCATGTGAAACCTACGTGAAACTGGACGACTAATTTAGCACTAAAAATTAGTGTAAGTTAATCATACAACAGTAAACGTATATTTTATCCAAAATTTCAGTACTCAGTATAAATTTTCTTGTGTCTTGTATTTAATTTCATTTATTCTCATATTCTTTCATTTTATATTTCTCTAATACCAAATAATTCTTGTGCATTTACAGCCCTTTTTCGTGGAACCTACATTTCTGCTCATTTCAAATACCGTCTAGTTTTGTCTGTGGAGCACAGGACACCTTTGGGTGCGAATTTCTATTCCTTCCAGCCTTTTCACTTTTTCCCTTTTGGGCAGAACCTCTACTTCTTTAAATATTTTCCTTTTCTTCCCTTTTGAGTCCTTCTTTATTTCTTTCACTTCTGGACACCAACTTCATTTTCTTTTCAAATCCTCTAATTCCCCCAATATATAAAACAATAATTTAACGAAATTCAAAAAAGAAACAATGTTGGTTTCTAAAGGTCTAAAGGAACGTTCTCGGCTTTGGCTTCTTTTTGAATCAATAAATTTTAAGTAACACTACAGCATGAAGGAATGCTCCACGAGACTTCGTGGACAATACTATTTACATTGAGGTACGTCAAGATATTTCTTCCGTGGGGGGAGATGAAGCGCGGAAGAGAGCTTAGTCAGTTACGGGAAAAATGTATCGACCAAGAAGGCAAGCTTAAAGCTTAGGGAAGTAAGTTGGTAGCAAGCGCATTAAAAACTAGGCTAAAGCCAAAGAGCGAGTCATTACTTCGTAATGGACTTGTTTATTTGCCTGTGGCTCATTTTTTAAAGGCTTTTAATGGAGGCAATTCTCCTCAGGGGGGGGGGAGAAGCGAAGCGTGTTGTCTAAAAAATTTCCAAGTTTGTTATATGCGGAACTACAACTGAACAATGAATGTAAGTGATAAATAAAGATTGATTTTAGGGAATGGAATACTAACAATAACGGCACGCTAAATGTTTCACTTATGTATCACTAGTTCATACGACAATTTCACAAATCTCTATTATTTTATTGTAAAGAAAATTACGAAAAAATCCCCTTAAATCCTCTTAACGCAAAAAATACATTTATTTATAACTATCTTAGTAAAAAAAATCCAACGATTTTTATCGATCGATCTGAAAGTAGATATGTGGAATGGACACCAAGCAGCTTACGCAAATCTCAAAGTTGGTTCTGTCCATTCTTCCACAGGTGCTACACACACGAAAAAGGGGCGGTACCGGAAGTACCAGCCACCCAAGTAAACCAAAAGTATCCTCTATGAAAAGTTGGGAAGATCACTTTAAGGTTTGGAACTCGAGTGTTAACCACACACGCGCAAGTACACGCAAAGCACGCACAGATGTACAGAATGTTGTATACACGCTATAGGAAAACTTTATCAGCGACCAGGTGGTAAAACTTTTCTGTTTAGCGCGAGTTTGGGTAACTTTGGGTTTTGGGGAGAGAAGCGAAGCAACTTTGGTGGTGGCTTCGGGCAGTTTACATTACGTCTGCAGTAAAACAGCTGAACTTGGCTTGTATGCATAAAATGTAACACGTCTCTGCAGCACTGTCCTGTACTTATCCTAGCTCGGTGCCAGTACCCTACCCGCGCCCCCCTCCCACCCTGCTTTGCCTCCCCCTGTGGTCATTAAGGACAGAGATTACGCGTAATGAGCTGATTTGGGGGCTATTTGAGCTTTCAAGAGGCTTTCTGGGCTAAGAAGCTATTTGAGATATTCTCCGCTGATTTAGAATTGCTCTGTGGGTAAATTCGGAAATCGATTTTTTAGGAACGCTCAGTTGGTTCATTGAGACAAATGGTTCCTGTCTTGCCGAGTCTCCATAAACCGGAATTTAATGCGTTATCGCAAAAGTTGCGACAGCTTCTAAAACAGGGCGTCACGCAAGTTGTAATTCAGAGCAAGTAACTTTAATTATGGGAGTAAATCATACCTAACTGCGTAAAGTACGGACTTTAATTATTTTTTTCCTGTGAGAGAAAAGTGTAGACTAGAAGAGCTTATACGCGGTATGTTGTTCTAGAAATATCGTAAAAATTCTTGTAAGTACGCACCATAATATCGCAATCGATCTCGATTAATTCTTGATACAATAAAACTTCAATTGCAGACTAAAACCTCAACCCGATACACTAAAACCACATTACGGATTCTTCCGGTTACGGCAATTGCCAAAGCGTTACTTTTGGTTTGCGAAATTATTATCTTTATCCTGTTTTGCTTAAAACCAAACCTTTGAGTAAAAGCTTGTTATAAGTTCTGTCGCATTACGAAGCAACCTGGAAAATTTGTCGAAATGGAGTAACTTCGTAGCTGCTTCAACATTGCTTTAATAAGTACTTGAGCAACCCGATGGCAAAAAACATTAGCCTTTAAATTGTTGATTTGCGCTTAGACATAAAATAACTGCTAACTGTAGATTATAACTATAACTACAATGTTAACTGTCTCTTTTTAATGCGATTTGAGCTTAATATTTGTTTCCAGTTGACTGATCGTCTCACAAGTGAATTTTGGGAATATAAGAAAAATATGAGCGACGGTTTCAAATGCAATTTTAGTTTACCGATAACGGTAACGCTCAACTCATTTTCTAGTACATTTCCTTTCGGTAAATCATGGTTAAGCTCTTTTTACGATTTTTTTACCACTTTGGCTAGAAATACTACTTCCATAAATGTTTCGTTATTTATACAAAAATTACACTTGGTTCACATTACTTGATAAAACTGGTCTTCTAATTCTTTCCGCAATAGTAATTCTAGTATTTCTAGTATCAGTCCATAGCAGACTTGTGCCTAAGCCCAAAAAAATTAACTTTAACAAAATCCAAGACCATTAGATTTTCTTTTGACAAATCCAAATTCAAATCAAGACCTACGTCCTGCGAGACACAAAAATCCAAATCCAAAGCAAATCAGGAATAAAAGAGCTTAAATCAATCTCAAGCTCTTTCAGGTGATTTTACCAAGTCTTGTCAAGCCTTGCCATTTATTATTTCCATACAAACATACCTAAGCAGAATAAATGCGCCCAACCCAGCAAACGTAACATTTTGCTCCAATACAAACAAACGTATAAATAGCATAACTGCACATTTAAGTATACAATCTATTACATCTTAAAATACGCAGAATACGTTTCAGAACAGGTGTTGCATTTAACTTTGAAAGTTGTGTCACTAAGACTATAGCCCTTAACTAAGGAGAAATATTTGTATACGCAGGGCCCCTCCATATTTTGCAAAGACCAAATGTTAACTGTTTCTTACACAAAGAAAACCCAATTTATACGGTACTTTGGCCGACTTTCTAATTCAATGTGTCATTAACTGCTACGCCGTAAGTATGAAAAATTCCTTGAAACTACATAAAGAAAAGTAACATCAGCCAGAGAAAATAGCGTACAGTTTCATAATCTTTTTTGTACGTTATTGTGAAGGGAAAATAATTAGAAGGATGTAATTTTCTCCTGACGAGTTTCCAAAAAAAAGTGCTTTAAAATCCGCCTAGAAACATCCGCTTTCTATTTAAGCCCTTTCCCAATCATTGCAAACGGGCGGTGCTCAAATCAAGTTCAAGTTCAAATCATTGCAAAAAGAGCTTGTAACAAATTTCCAAGCCTTCGCTTCGTAAAAAATGGTCTTAAATCGGACTTAAATTCACCTCAAGTTCAAATCGGCACAAGTCTGGTCCATAGTATTAATGTTCTATTAGACACTAAAGGGAGGGGTGTGATACGTTACAATTCGTAAAAACAAGCACTATCGCTAATTGACTACAATGCATTCAATATAACTGTTTCAATACCGAATGCTTAATTTTAAAACACTTAAAAGAAACGTTTAATGATACAAAGGCTACACTTTATTTCTACGTAAAAATAAAGAAGTTGTAGAAGTTCAATATCTTCGAATTAAAAATTCTCTTGTACCTTTCAACGCAAGGTGTCAACTGTGATTCTCTTTAAATAGCGTTGACAAAGAGGCCTTGTGCTATGCTAATTTCTTTTTCGCCTACGCAAGCCTTGCTCGCTCCTTCCTTACCCCTAATTAGCCTCTCCGTGTTATTTACTTTCCGAGTCAAGACAAACAACACGGAAACAAAACTGCTCTATAACACCATTTCAAATCCCATAATTATTTTCTGCACATCGGCGTGCCAATTCTTTCTCAAAGGCAAGCTATTGATCAGAAACTGACTTCCTGGAAGCGTGAATTGTTTGCTTTCTGGCTATTCTTATAATAAATCTCCTGTTTATTTTCCGGATTGACTGGTAATTAATTTACTATAAATTCGACCTGTACGTTCCTGACGAAATTACAACTCCATAATGGGAATCGTGGTTAGAAAATTACGCTTCTACGTATGTACTTCTCTGACGATTGCTTTCGAAACTTCTAAGGCTCTTAGGTGTGTTAGTGGCTTTCACCACTAAGGATTGTTTCGTTTCGAAAGGACTTGCTATTTTTTCGCCAATCTTGCCAATTCTCTTCGTTCTTCCATCACTTCACTGCCACCTATTTTTCACTATTTTAAAAATAAATAAAAGTTACTATTATCTTACCCTTTTAAGCCTAACTCTTCAATCCCCAATCAGGAACAAAGGAATCATCTTTTTTGCACGACGGAGCGTGCACGTGTTCGGCACATTTTCCTCCCTTTCCCAGTTCTAGAACCTCTTTT
The DNA here is from genome assembly GCA_020615345.1 of Triops cancriformis. NCBI lineage: Eukaryota > Metazoa > Arthropoda > Branchiopoda > Notostraca > Triopsidae > Triops > Triops cancriformis. The sequence continues at coordinate 62,333 of JAHZNP010000318.1, forward strand.
AATGATCCTAAGAAACATATTCGTACCGTCCGGTCTCGTTAAGTCCGTCACTATTCAAGCTTATCCTTCAAAACTTACTTTCTAGCCCAACCTCCCGAAAAATAAGTCTGTTCTGCATTTTATTGACTTTTTTCCGCCAACCCATACCCTTCACGTTCTGTTCCTGTTCTTATCACTGAACGTCCAACAGGTGCTAAATGCTAATCAACTTCAATCTCCACTCTTCCTATCTCCCCCTTTTTTTTACTCTTCTTTTGTACCGAAACTCCCTTCGAAAGTTCCAATTTAACTCCTAAAAGCTTTTTCCCCCCTACAACCACGAGAGACTATCCACGAGTCTCTTGAGGATACGAGGACACAAAAGCGGGCATGTCAACGGCAGTCACGTGAAACTGGTCCTACTCCTCAAAAGTGCGCTACTCCAAGACGAAAAGCCGCAACAAACATCACAGCTACAGTCGAATTCCCAAATTTGTCGACCCTGATGAGCTCAATTACCCTACTACTACACAATGTTGTTTTCGTCCAGAATTAAACCTTCATTCACTAGTTCTACGAGCTCAGCTTACAACGCTTTCTTAAATACAAATTTTATAAAATCAAATCCTAACGCAAGCAGAAATGCAACTCATCTTTCAGTATTTCGTACTAGCATGTACTGGATTTTCCTAGTATATTCCTAATACTAAACATTTCTAAACGATTCCGTGAATTGACTCGTCAATTCACTTCCGGGTCACCAGAAACTGAAGAGGTATTATTCTACATTATAAGCTAATACTACACTTGATTTTACCATCTATTACAAATTAAGATTATTTACTATTTATTATATTGATATATTAGGACTATTTTACTACTTATTGCAAATTAAGATTTTTTATTTTGCTATTTTTAATAAATTAAGATGATTTTATATTTATAATAAATTACTATTCATTACACTATTTACTTTTAAACCGAATCCAAAGCGCTATTGCAGTGGATGATATGCCGCTAGTCCTGGTAACCGTTGTTTCAATTGTAGATTCTCGAAGTCGGCTAAAACTTCCTTTTCAAAGAGTTTAGGGAAAGCACACTAGGGACACTTTCAGCTGGTAGGCTGTTCCAGATGGAAATGGAATCCCGAAGGAAGATACTTTTCAGGTACTCGTGTTTGCATATTTCTTCGTTGAGGTAGTTCTGAAGTTTAGACGCGCGGAAGTTCAGAAAATGAAGATTTACCGCATGATTTATTTTTAACGAAGATTTAATACGTTATTGACTGTAAGTTAAGATTCTGCATACTATTTATTATAAATTAAGAGTTATGATATATTATATATTTGAGATATATTAAGACAAAAAATTAAGATAAATAATATACTATTCTGTCGTAGACGATAAATGCATCGGATAAATAATGTGGTCCTTTTCTAAAAATATAAAAAGAAAACACAATTCCATTTTGCCTACGTACTACAATTTGTGTGCCTTTTCTAATATCCGGCGGAGGATATCGGCAATTGCTACGAGCTATGTTTGACGCGTATGGTAATACATTGTTTTAGTTTAACTGCTTGCCAGGTAGGCTCAAGGGTACTGGAGTTTTCTCTCATCCGCCTAATACTAAAAGACTCGTACCCGATTATGTCAACTATCCGACTCGTCCATCCCTCCTGGGTCTGCATTTGTCTACACATTTCGCCTACTCAACTATTTCCGCAAAAGTATCACTTAATGTAAACCTTACCTTCTATATTTTCCTCCCAATTTATCACAAACAAAACTTGAATCCCAGTCCCCACAAAATATCGATTAAAACTACCGTAAAGTACTACACAAATTACAGTAAAGCCCTACAAAATTACGCTTTTAATCCAAACACAAAAGCAAGAAAAGAACCCTTAATTTAAACCTTACCGTTAATAGTCCTTCCAAAACTGTCACAAACAAACTTCCATCACACTCCCCCCCCCAAAAATCACAAATTTGTTCTTGGCTGCGGAAACTACTGGCCACCCAATTTCTGCAGTAATTACGCAGAAATTGTCAACTTTTCCAACATTCCCCACCCACCCTTAAGAACGAGGAAAAAAATAGGAGAAAAACAACCCAAAGGGAAAGAAAGGAACACTCGGTAACTCCGCGAGCTTCGCACTCCGTGCTAGAACTACCGGCCTCAACAGGTTTCCCTGTTCTGCTAAGGCCCAACAACTCCGGCGCGACCAGCGCGTACGGGCCAAATCTTACCTGGGCTGCGGAAGCTGCAGCCACGCTAGACGCCGGCGTCGTCCTGCTGTTGGTCCCGACGTCGGCAGCCAAGAAGGCCACGGGTGTGGTTTCCATGACAACTAGCCTTCCTTTTCTCTCTTTTCCTTATTCTCCTCGTCCTTAGTTCTCTTTTCGGCAGCTTTTCTCCTCCTCGACACAAAAATCAACGCAACAGCTTCACCAATCCCCCGCTTGCCCCCCAAAAAGAGGACGCCCTCGCCAATTCGCTCGAAAGAACTTGGACGGGGGAAACACCTGCGAAATGACAACGAAATTCATTAAACTCTCTTATTAATTTTCTCTAATTTACAAAACTCTATCTTACAGAAGAAAAACAAGGCAGTCCATCGAAAAAAAAATAGGAAAAAGCGTATCAACTTGGCCGTTATCGGTGGAAACATTTTTTAGTTAATTTTTCTGTGAAAACTATAAAAAAAGAAATTCTCTTATTAATCTCTTATTAATTTTCTCTAATTTACAAAACTCTATCTTACAGAAGAAAAACCAGACCGTCCATCGAAAAAAATTAGGACCAAAACGTATCAACTTGGCCGTTATCGGTGGGAACATTTCTTAGTGAATTTTTCGATGAAAACTACAAAAAAGAAAGAAATTCCTAAAAAAAATGAGTTTTCGGAGAAATACTAATTTTGACGATGTTATATCTTTTTAGAATTTTTTAAGCAAGATTTTCCCTTCATACAAGATTGTGAAAAAATAGGAAAATAATGAAGCTAAAGGAACACAAGCTCTGATTGAATTCATAATCAAGTGAGGTGAAAGAGGGTCCCAAAAAAAAGGGGAGAAAGGTGGAGGGTAGGGGGAGACACCAGGCGCATCCCAGCGTGGGATAATCAGTTGGGACGTGTGTGGACGAGCATGGGGGTAAAAGCGCGTCGACTTGGAAGTAAGCTCACGATGGGTATTGGTCGGAAAGGGGAACGGCCAACAGATTTGAGGCCAGCCGCGTGCAACAGGCAGGCAGTAGCAACGCATTTGCTGCCATTACCCGGCATTACGCTAAGTCTCTTTGAAAGCAACGCTCACATGCTTTTCCGGTCCGCGTACTTTAGTTTTGCTCGGATTTCGAAAAAAAAAGAAGAAAAATCCCCTCCCACCCTTTTTTTCTACCCCTCTTCCTCCCGAGCCGCCAAGGCTTCCGTAATAAACTCCCCCACCGTTCCACCTTTTCCCCACCCTCTACTTGTCTGTTCTCGGAAGCTGTGGAACCTCCGAAGTGCAATGCCTCACCTCCCACCCACCCACCCACTTTCCCGCCCATTTTGGGCCATAATGCATCGCAGTAGTAGCGTTGCGAGTTTCGCCGCCGTGGGCTCAGTGTCGCACTGGATTTGTGTCACTTGTTCTTGTCAACCGAGAATTAATATCCGATACAATAGCAACAATGTTATAGGACAATCTAAAAGGTAAACATTGGAGGGGAAATGGGGGGAAAAAGTGTTGAGGAAAGGGACACTAGGATAAATTTCTTAAAGATTATGGTAGTCTTTTAAGAACGGCTAATGGTTCTTTGGATTTGAGAATTTGTAACAGGAAGCGTGACCAGACGTTTAGATGGAACGGAAAGATGAAACTTGAGCTTGCTGAGTGACACTGTGATGTGTTTACATTGTGCAAGGTTTTGGTGTGAATTACATTGGCGAGAGTGTTATGGAAATACTGTGTTCCATATTGCGACAACGTAAGAAATGTTTAACAATATTTCAATGCAGTATCATTGAATATTTTATGTTCACTTAAGCCAAATAAAACTAATATTATAGGCACTAAAACATAATACATTGGAGAAACGCGGTGCTACCTAGCGCAAATAGTAGGGATATGCACATGTGCAATAGCGTAACATGTAATAGCATTGTAACATTTTGATAACATCACATTGAGAAAATGCAATTAATTTTTTTGCAATATTGCGTAATATAAATCACAAAGGGGTACGAATACAAAATACGTAGGTTAAATATATGATAATAACGAGTTTTTCATCGTTTCTTACTAATGTGCAAAGAGAAAAATAATTATTTCATCTGTATTCGTCACAAAAATCTTGTAAACCTACCGTCACAAGTTTTAAATTTAATTTACTTATTATTTACATATCATATATTTAATATTGCATTTTGTACGTAATATTAATATTATAAGTACAATAATAGACTTAATATTCATCTTAATAGATTATTATGTACTTAATTACTCAATCTTGTAATTAGGACATAACAGTACAAGTATACTAATCGACTTAATTTCATACTTAATAAACTATTATATACTTAATTACTTAATACTGTAATTGGTACGTAACAATGTAAGTATAATAATATATTTATTATACATAATTACTAGAGTATAACATACTTAATTACTTAATATTTGCGTCATTTATGGGGAACACACAGCGATGCTTTTTTACATGTCCAAGAATGGATTTAAGCCATGGAGTTAAATTTTAGAAATCGTATTTAATCATCACAAAAATGCAGACACTATTTGCAAGCTGTGATAATTTAGCTCTCATTATTCAAATACTTTTTACTTAAACTTTTCAAAGTAGAACTAGCTTCTCGGACCAACTTTGGTTGTGCGCAAATATGAATTTTTCCAATTTCAAAATCGGAGCATTTCAATTCGCCGTAACAGTACCTTGCGAACTCGGTTAATTATGCATATAGAGCGGACAAGGACACCTACAGCGTACGCGGCGTATTTTATGCGTAATTTAGTGGAAAAAATGTGTGCTTTATTGACTAGAAGGGTTTATACTAACACTCTCGTAATCATTTTTAGGGAAAAGCGTTATCCCTAGTATTATTACAGCTTATTCATACAATTACCACTCAAGGAAAAATTGTAGCCCGAAACAAAATTATTACGATTCAAAATTAGAAAGGAAAATAAAAGATTTCTTAGAAATTAGGGATCAGAAAGGAAAAGGAGGTATGTGAAAAGGTTACGAATTGATTCTCAATTACGTTATAAATTTTTCAGCTCATTTCTTGGTACTGGCGCTAGCAAGAGAGCAAATATTTAAACAAATAAAGAAAAGAACCTGTAACAATGAATGAAACAAAGCACAAGCTTTTAACCGGAGTCCAACAGAATCATTTTTTTATTACTTTGCTATCTAAAAGAAGGAAATGGACTGAATCATGAAGAATTAAACCTATAAAAAAAACGCTGTGATCTGACCAACTATATTTCATGCTGTTGTCTTGCCCTTTCTTGTATGAGAGAGTTTCATTAAAATAACCATGCGAAATCTGTAGCTATGTCGCGAGCAATGACCTTGACAAAGGATTGCTGCGACCTTCGATAGCATGTCGCATAAAAGGGCTATGTACACAATATTTTTTTGAGAGTCTTTAACGAAGTAAGTTATCAGAAGCTCAAAATTAGGTCCAGTTTACTCAACTGAATTTCGTCTCGATATTACAGTTCATCGCAATCTTGGCAGACATACTGGGACAGCCGTGACATCAATTTACCAAACTACCCAGTTACGTCAATGAATTTCGTTTGTCCTGCAACCTTACAAAAATTAGAGTCACGCTCATTTATCAATTAATATAGAAATAAGAAAGAATTTTAAAGACAGAAATTGGATATTGTAAACGATGGAAATAATTTTATAAAAAAGGAAAATTATGTTTAAAAATACGAAATAAATTTATACAAATTCGACAAGTTACTGTTTTGTGTATATATACTATGTTATATGTCTCTTATTTGCCTGGTAACGGTTTTCAGTTTTTCACCTTGCTCCGTAATGATATTCAATCGGTGAAATGGTTGTCCAGGCTATCCAGGAAGCCACTGAATTCTTTCAAATAATAACTGTATACTATTCCTTTCTCTCCATCTTTCTTTTTCTCTTTATCATTTGTCTTATTTTGCATTGATTGAAAGGGAGAGACAGGAAAACTGAGTCTACGATTTTACAACAACTGTCGCATATTTTTCGACAATTTAGGAAAAAAATTAGTAATTCCTAGAATTAATGAGGATAGATTTTCGAAAATCACAACTAACAAAAAAATAATTCCTTGACCAATTCTAAATTATTTCGCCTGGTTTCAATTATGTCTGTCCGTTAGGCTCAAGGGATTATTAGCTAAAACTTTACCGCCAAGAACGCTTTGAAAAACAGTGAATGATAAATGCGAAATCGTCCACGCAAGTTTTCCATGTAATCGTCCATAAGAGAAGGCCTTACTATGAATTCCTTTTTGCAGAACATGCAATTTTAACAGAAAAAAATACTTAATTAAAAAAAGAATTCTAATAACTGACGACTATCTTTCTTTCAACGTTGCACAGCCCTGACGCCTGTGACGGTAAAAGTGGTAGCATCTGTTGTCCAATTTATGATTGAAAATGTACAAGATTTACGAGTACTCGAACGAACTGAGAAACAGTGATTTCGTATCACTTGAGATCAAATAAATAGAGGCACGACAGTTCTACTTTAACAGTACGACACTCGCATCGGAATCCTGTTGAACATATCAAGTAATCCCGTGCTTATAGGGCGTATTCCGAAGTACAGTTCTGGTTTCGCTCGTAGGGTGCGCTAGTTGGAAGCCGCCATTTATTGTCCACTTATTGTTGACATTTACCACCGTCGCTCGGAAACCGATGCATAAAGATTGTTTACGGCATACGTGAGATCGTAAAACTAAACCGGTATCATAGTGACAGTGGTAAATATCAACAAGATTGTTTACAACATACGTAAGATCGTAAAACTAAGGCTAGTATCCTAGCCACACTGGTAACTATCAACAATAACTGGCGGCTTCCCACTAGCGCATCCTACGAGCGCAACCAGAACTGTACTTCGGAATGCACCCTATAACAGAAAAAAATTACGGTCCTAAGCTACGAAATTGGCGACAGCCAGCGCCATCCGCTGGGATAGTTTCAAAAGTAGAGTTCTTTTGTTCCACAAAAGAAGTGGAATCGCTATACAACAAGCTATATTACCCGGCCCGCATGAGTATGGATCTTACGCCAGGTAAACGAAAGACCCGATAATAAAAAGGAATAAAAATACAAAAAGCCATAAACAAGGTTGTACGTTTTTGCGAAAGTGATTAACGACTTCATGAAGTGACTAAAGCAATTAACTTTAGTTTGTTTTTTATATTACGTCACTCTCCCAAAACTGTGTGGTGAAATATAACATAGCACAGACAAGCGCAATTGGTTTCACACATAAAAAGGTTAACTTTACTAAGCTAGGTCAAAGACGGACCGGATGAGACGGCTTGAAGCTAAAAAATAAAACGCAAGAATTTCTTCAATCAATTTTGAATTTGTTATCACACTATAAAACAGAATCGTACACTTGTGGACAAAATCCTATCCCATGTTCTCAGATCGCCATAAAGAACCTTTCACGAAACAAGTTCTCACGAAATCAATTGCTCTGATAATTTAATCACGAGCCTATCTCGCTTTTTTCGCACGAACTGCAATAAAATGACATTCGATCAGAGTTCCCGAGCTTGAAACAAGAAAATAAAATAACACTAAATGGCACAATAAAGAACAGAAAAATAATAAATAAAATAAATACAAAAGATAAGTGTAAAAAATTCAATACAATAAAAAATTAAAGGTTAAATATTAAAAATACTGAAAACAGTGGGGACAATACAAAAAATTAAATCTTACAAATAAATCAAAACGCCACCTTTACGCTGAATTCTAACAAGGAATTATAATATTTAAAATGTCCATTTTTAATCTTATTTCAACAAAGGAATACAAATGCTAAATATTGCCTCATTTTCTTACTAATATTTTCTTTTTTGCTCTTAACTTCTGAAAATACGACAAAAAATAAAATAAAACGCTTTATCTAGCTTTTGCACCAAAAATTTATATCCACACGAAAGGGGAACTTGGACAAAAATCAACATCGAGAAAATATCTCTAAATCCTTCACCAATCTATCATTCTCTCCAAACCGGTCACTGTTTTCCCGCCTAAATTCGCTTTCCGATCTACAACTACTATTTTACGTCAAAAAAAACAATGTAACCCCCTTTCGCCCTAATAGCTAACCTACCTCAACGCTTCCCGAATTAATGATCCGAGAAAAACCAATCGACAAATCTTAAAAAAATACAAAACAATTAGATATCATAATAATAAACTAGTAAAGACCATCGAAACACTGCAACTACTTTCTACCCGAATTCTCCGCCTCCACCATTAAGTAACTCGGCCAAATTCCCTCAATTATCTAACATAACCTACCCATAGCTCATTAATCAATAAAACCCTGTGCTAATTCTTCTTTTTCCCCTAAAAAAGGGACAATCCGTCATATCTCCTTCCTTCACGCATTACGACAGCGCCGTAAGCTATTTTCGCCTGCATCTCGTTCCACTAATTCGTTCTTCGTAACGAATAATGATCTCAACTCGAATTGGACACGGCTTTACGAGCATATTAATGCCCGAAATAATCGGCGATTAACCCCAGCCCCCTTTGAGTCATCATCGCTCACCTTGCCTAACTATCCCCCGAGCCTTTTTTTAAAAAAAAGGAGAAAAAAGGAAGTCTAATAAACCTAGCCAATTTGAGCATTACGCCATAGGCCCATACGCGCAGGTGCTCCCTCCGTGGCCGCAGGTAAAAATGAGCAGGTGGACGCATTGAGTGTAAAGAAAAGGTGACGGTGATGAGGGAGGGTAAGCCATGGGTGCACACACATGCACCCAGGTAACTTTTGTGTTGTAGTAAGGTCGCCATAGCAACGCTATTGCAACTGTTTCCTCCAACGCTCTTCCGTCACCTGCGAATATGACTAACGCCATCCGTCCGCCATTTTATTCAACGAGAACAAAAAATGGGAATTAAAATTATTTTTTACAAAATCAAAGCTATCTTTACTCGTTTTAACTCCGTTGTTTACAAATTCCTAACTCTTGCGGAAAAAGACTTCAAATTAGGAGGCTAATAAAAGGGGGTGCCGCTATTTAGGACGTTGCTATTCATTTCTGGCTTTCCACCGAGCCAAAAAGGGATGAATAGCACTTGATTACAATTTATGGCTACATTTCCTTGTCATCTTAAAGCTTAAGCTTTGTGAGATAGTTATAGTAATGCTTGTAATTTCGTACGGAGAAAATAAAATTAAAATTACGTCGGGCTAGCCCTACTCCTAGAAATTGGAATAAAATAGAGATAATTCACAAAATATTCCATATAATAGAAATAAAGTCTTGTTAGGTTTATTTGTACTCACAGCCTAATTACTAATAAAACTCTAGTCGTAATAAATTAACAGACCAAAAACTACGCTGAGATTAAAACAAAATAACTTAACTTTATGATTAACTAATGAACTTTAAATGTAACAAATAAATGAATCTAAAATTATGAGAGAAAAATGTTTTGCTTACATGCATTTAATATAAAATACACAAAATAAATTACAACAACAAATACACAACATAATTAATTCTAAAAACACAACAAATACTTAATCACATTAACATAACACTAAATTAAAGCTCTACCAAAGCAAAAAAATGCATAATTAATTCAGAAGATAATTAAGTGCTCTAACTTTAATAAGCTAAACAAGATAGAATAATGAACGTCAAGCACTAACACACACGAAATAAAATGTAAATTCACAAGGTAATTACAAGCTTTTAACTAAACAAAAGATTTAAATGCGTAAATTAGCTGGAAGCACTTTGGGCAATAGATAAAACTTGGGTACGCCTCCAAACTGTCTAGAACACTCTTAAATGCGAAATAACACTAAAATTAGGCTTAAGTGGGATTTTTTCGGCACGGGAAGGCTGAAACGTTTGGATTTTGGGTGCAAGAGTTGGAGGAAGACGCCGACACCAATGTTGTGTAGCTCGCCATTGTGTGGCATTTGTTTTTCCTGAGAAACGCTAGACTGGTTTGACTTAGGTTTGGCTAATGGAAATTGCTAAGGATGGGGAAATGGTTGTGCTTGAAGAACAAGTGAGCCGAGCTGACAATAAGCTTATGCTTTTGATTCAAGAAAATTGTGTTATTTACCTGGTGATGTTGTTGGCAACAAGGAACAGCCGTGACTATGGCTACTGTTGCTTAGACGACCGCTGGGTAACTTTGACGTGCCGGGCAACAGGAAAAGCTGGAAAAAGGAGGCGGCCAGGCACACACACAAGTTCGGCGACGGAGAGGCTTGTGCATCGGGCACGCGCAAAACCAAACACGGGCTGATTTGAGGATTAGCAACAAAGAAAAAGACCCTAGCCTTCAGTTTCTTACCAGGACTGGACGCTTGCACTTATGAGGCGCGATCCATTAATCTAAGTGTGGACTAGGATGCGGGCTTGGAACAGGAAAAAAATGAGTTCCATAGAGCATTTAGTTATGGAATCTAGGGCTTGAATATTGCCTTGGCTTGTTGGCCTGACGCTGGGGCCAAGGCGTGGCTAAGCGCGTGACGCCATCGGGTGGGACACTTGCTAAGCGCGAACTTTAAATGTGCGTGGGTTTACAGTTGGACGGTAGATGTAGTAGAACGCCAGAAGTTGAAAAATAAAATAATAGGAAAAATTCCGAACGTATTGTATACAGAAACTGAAAAGGATATGGGTTAAAATGCATAGATTGAATTTAACCTAATTGGAGCTTAGAGATCGTCCACAAATGGCGCCACCCAAAAATCGCGAATTTTTTACCCACCCATCCCCTTGGTCAGCTTACGTCACCTTTGCCGTCACCCCACCCTCTTAAATGGCGCTATCACCTGTTTGACCCCTCTCACAAATTAAAACGGGAAAAAACAAAAAAAGTAGGAAATCTTGTGTATTACACAAGATTCCCGTGAAATCTTGTGTATTACACAAGATTTCACGGGAAAAAACAAAAAAAGTAGGAAATCTTGTGTAATACACAAGATTTCCTATTTTTTTTGTTTTTGCATCATCAATCTACACGTGTTGCGTTGCCAAATCGTATGAAATAATGCTTCTGGTGTTAAGGAACTTTGTTACTTTCGCAACGTCGTCTTTTCAGTCGTTTGAAATCATTTGAGAACAGACGGCTAAACTTGTTATATATTATGTAACTTATGCTTTAGAAATCAACTAGTTTAATTTTGTCAAATATTTTTCGAAACGGAGGTTATAGTAGCCCCATTTTTTGAAGGAAGAAGTAGCGAAATCATGTTTTCTTGCGGCTTTCTCCCAATTAAATGTGTTTAAAGCTGCGTTGCACGCAATCGTGCTATAGGAGAAGCAGATGATAAACAGTTCAGGCAGTTCCGCAAAAACTGTTCAGAATTTCGTGCATATTGCGATTGTAACAGTCCGGAATTACAATTTCTTGTGCACATGGTTGAGATTCTTTAAAAGAAACTATAAAGTAAATCTATAACAAATTACTTAAACTTCAAAGTTTATCGTGAATAAAAAACAATTTCAAAAATTGAGCCCCAAAGGTCCAGTAAAGCCACTTTAGGCTATTGTTTCGCGAAAAGATAATTCAATGAGTTATAGTGTTGTCACCTGGTAAAATTCACCGAACTTCCTAGGCGACTACTCCAAGAATAATAAACGAACTTGTGAATTCTGTTTTCAATAAAATATCATTAAAAAGGTACTTCAATGTACCTCGAGTTCTGATTTTTGAGAATTTGACTCCGTTGTTGCCAATTTAATAGCTTAGATTTCTTTTTAAAACATGACGACGTGCATTAGGAAGTGCGATTTAATTTTTACTGTCACGAGCTTAGGGAACTATTTTTGAAAAATTGTCTGAACTTTTTTACTTATACTTCCCAAACAGTAGGTATAGGTGCACCGTAGCCTTAGCGCGTAGTTTGCGTTATAGTATTAATGACGACATACTTTACAAAATTTAGACATTTAAAGTTCATGAATCATACTTTTTAAAAAAATGGGTTGTAATCAAACCTACTTTGTGCGATTCAAGCGATTCAACAGCTTTGTACTCGAAGCTTTTTTAAACTTCTTGGAATCGAGTTTAAAACTTACGCCTAGACGCCAATAACACAATTAAGAAAATATATAGATGGCAGTACATAAGCTTAAAGTGAATTTGAGACCATTTCTAACTAACCGAAGGAAACTTTTTGGAACTAAAAGGTATTTATATATTTTCTGGCTAGAGATTAGTCTGAATCACCAATTGTGGCGTATAGGGGCTCTGACAGTACATTTTCGTAACTAGGTTGCGTATTTTGATAACTGGTCCGTGACGAATATTCAGACGGCGAATAATTTTGGCTCACGACCAATGGATATTGTACGGTTGGTAACATCGGTTGCCTACGAAGAAAAAGAAAAAAAAAGTCTTAATAATTGCGGCTTAACGAACTTCGCATGTACTGTACAATAGACTTACACAGTAAAGTAAATAGTATTCAAATAGCCCGCGTCACAACGCGAATTTTCTGTGTTAGACAACAGATTGGCTAACGGCACTATAGATGGCACGACCTGTTTCTTGCCCCTAGGTGACAAAGGAATTTATTGTCAATACCCAACTAAATTCTCTTATTTACCATTGCTTCTTACAACACCAGACCACGCCCATCACCGTCAAGATGAGCAAGAAACAGCCGACGCTTATGAATACTGCCACCAGGACTACAACAAACACAAATTATATATTAATCGAGGAAATACTTCCTACCTATATTTGTATCCTGTAAATTTTCTTCAGTCCTTGCGGTAGCGTTTTGCGGTTTTGCTAAGCAGGTTGGCACATCAGATCGCCATACAATCTCTGGGTACCTTGATGTGTCGCATTTCTGAACCACTTTGCCTATAAGTGCATAACTTGGTTGGCACTCATACTTGGCTTCCGTTGGACTCGTAACAGACACCAAACCGTGCAAAGGAGCCGGAGGCGTGCCACAGTTGACCTCTAGTTCATTTAGTACAAGATTACTTTTCTCGAGAATGGAATTAGCGTCAAAAGGTACAGTACAGACAGAAACAAAACTATCCAAAAAGGACAATAACCGGGTACAGTCCGTTTTGGGCACGTAGGTCAATGCCGAAAGCAGTCCCGACTGTCATGCCTCTGCCCATCGCTCTCAAGGGAAAGGTCTCGATGTAGAAAGGGTATTTTCACAGGTATAGGGGCATCCCTATAACGTTTCCCTCCCCTGGGTCGAAGGATGTTCTCTGGGTATTCCCCTAAGCATTGCCAGTGAGGACGGCTTTTAACAGTGGCTAGATTTGCTCCTGCAATAAGAGGCTCTTGTCTAGATAGTTTTTTTTTCTGTCAGTACTGTACAGTCATGAGCAAAAAAAAACTCTGGGAAAGGGGCGTACAGCTCACAGCGTTGGCACCTTTCACCGCGTAAAGCGAGCCTAGCTCACTACGTCACAAGCTTGCTTTCTAAGCCATTAGGGAAGGGGAGGTGCTCAAGGATACCGCCAATTCAAATTCGTTTATTTAATGATTTTTTATAATTTAAGAAACAC